>JARQZK010004485.1:157500-159521 GCA_030704885.1 Cynegetis impunctata | reverse complement strand
TTTTTTTAAAAGATATGTCGATGATTGTATTGGTGCAATAAGAAAAGAACATACACAAGAACTATTAAATGCTTTCAATTCTTTCCATGACAAACTAAAATTTACAATAGAAGTGGAAACACAAAATAAAATAAATTTTCTAGACGTGTCGCTAATAAAAAATAATGATGGTACTATAATAACTAATTGGTTCAACAAAAATACATGGACAGAGAGATATTTAAATTATAATTCCTTAGTACCAAGAAAATACAAAAAAAGTGTCATCATTGCTCTTACTGATAGAGCCATTAAATTATCACATGGACAATTTAGACCTGAAAACTTGAATAAAATAAAAAACGTATTGACTAATAATGACTATCCAAGTGAATTTTATGAGCCGATAATCAAGAAAAGAATTCATCAAATTTATAATAGCGAAAGAAATAGAGACACACAAGACAATCATGACAATTATGTTAGTATGGAATATATACCTCAACTATCTGAGAAAATAAATAATATGTTAAAAAAGTATGACATTAAAGTATGCAATCGTCCAAATAATTCCACAACCAAAATATACAATAAATATAAACCTAAAATAAATAACAAAGATAAAACGCACACCGTATATAAGGTAAATTGCAAAGAATGTGATGCTTGTTATATAGGAAACACAAAACAATATCTGCATAAACGAATGTATGAACATAAATATTCCATCCAGACAAACAAAAAATGTACTGCATTGGCCAAACATGCAATTGAAAAAATACACCAATTTGACCTAAATAACCCCGAAATTCTGACAGAAGAAAAAAACCATTATAAAAGATGTATTTTAGAAATGATAAATATTCAAAAGGAAGAAACGAGAACAATAAATTCAAGAACTGACATCGAAGAATTTGGTAAAATATATCATAATATTTTACGTGAGACATAATATTAGGAAGAAAGAAGCAGGGAAAAGGAAAAAAGATATACACACTCCGAGAAGATTCAATCGACGAACCGATAACAGAACCGATTTTTTGTACAACCTGGCATAATTCACTTTGAATATTATAATTTAGTATATGTTTGTATTTGAGAATGGCTGGACGGCCGAAACGCGTTATACATGTAAAAAGTGTTATATTTTTAATAAACCTCAGTTTAATATGACCTCATACCAGTAAAATATTATTTAATATATATATATATATATATATATATATATATATAAAAACTATAGCAGTTAGAAATATTATTCAAATTAATAAATAAAGCTTCCCTTATAGCAACATTGTTTATTATTTTAAAGCCTGCAAACGCCAATTTTTGCATTAAAACTTGAATATGCCAAATACGGTAAGACTTAGGTACATGACGTGATACACAAAATTGAAATATTGCATTGAATCTAAATCTGTTATAATACACATATATATATATATATATATATATATATATATATATATATATATATATATATATACAGGGTGTCCCACCGGAAAAGAACGCGATCTGTATATGGAAAACTACACATAGGAAATTTTTGAAAATTTGACAGTTTACTAATGTTGATAGGGGCCACTCGACTAAAATATCTTCAAGATGGTGGCACTTCCGGTTATACCGGAAGTAGATACCAACTTGCTTATTTTAAATTGGATACCCTATATATTAATACAATTTTAGATTCTACGCAAGATTCTAGGCAGATTTTATGTATTATGTCCTATACCTAAGTCTAAGCGTTTTCGACATATTTAGGTTTTTATGTCAAAAATGACGATTGCAAGCCCTAATATAATTATCAATTGTTCCTATAAGGATTCCCGTATTACTTACTTTGGGGTGGATTCCTTATTGAAAAAAACTTGCTTTAATAGATTTTGTATAGTATTTGGATAACTAATCATACAGGGTGTTCAAAAAAAAAGATCTAAAATGAGATTGAGAGAACTGACAAAAATCAATTTTTTCAAATGGAAACCCCCATTTTTCTTATTTTGTAGTATTCAGCATTTAAAGAGAAGGTAACTTTGTAT
>JARQZK010004485.1:145000-152500 GCA_030704885.1 Cynegetis impunctata | reverse complement strand
CAACGCTATCAGAAGACACTGACGTGACAGTAGAGGTCAACTGTAGGATTCAGGCCGGAAACAGATGCCTCTATGCGACTCATGATCTACTAAAGTCTAAGCAAACATCAAGACGTACAAAAATAAACATATAGAAGACAATAATTAGACCAGTTGTAATGTACGGAAGTGAAACGTGGACGCTGACCGTAGCAAATGAAGAGCGCCTCCGAGTCTTTGAGCGGAGAGTACTCAGGAAAATATATGGCCCCACCGTAGATGAAACAACGGGAAGATACAGAATCCGTACAAACAGAGAGCTGGAAGACTCAATCTCTCTTTAGAGTGTCAATACTACTACCCATTTTTTGCTATTTTTCTGAACATCCTTTCCACAGTGTTTTCTCTAGGTCTTCCTCTCCTCCTTTTTCATGGCATTTTGCTTTCGCAAATTCTTTTGATTGGTACTGTTCTATCCAATCATTACAAATTGTCCCATCAAGGTGAATAAGTTAGTTTCGTTTCAATTCTAAAAAACTGTCAATTACTTATTATTATTCAACAGGCAAGAGTTGAGTTCGAGTTAAGCATGCTTTACTTCAAAAACGAATATTTCAGATCTTTCATTTTAATAATTTAAGTGTGAAAATGTTGTATGTTTTTATTTGCTGGCTTATGTACTTAAAGAATCAGTAGAGTAGATAGAAATCAGTTAGTCTTATTCAAATTTTCAGTCGAATTTCCACTGTAAATAAAAGACTTTATGGAACGTCAACAGTCAAGTACGGCAGTGGTTCTGAATATGTGTTATTCCTCCTGACAAACGATTCTTTAGTTGTTTTGACATAAAACTATCCATAAGAGAAATTTGGAAACTTGGCAATATACCAAGACTGAAGGAGGTAGATCGGCTAAAATAGTTACAAGTTAATGACATTTCCGGTTATACCGGAAGTAGGTGTCAACTTGCTCATTTCAAATAGAACAACCTATATATATATATATATATATATATATATATATATATATATATATATATATATATTCTGATTCCATCTTTATGTTTACGAATCGATCTGTGCAGCCTATTAATGTCCTCTTTTTCTGCAATATGTTATGGTTTGAGTTATAATCCGGTTTTTCTATGCAATTACTCAATTTGTATAGTAAAATCAAAATAATAATAAATCTCACGTCTTATACTGTATACCATGTGACAAACAGTACAAAGGAACCAAAAAAGTAACGACAAACACAGGACAGAAACCTGTGAATAAGTTGGCGAGTGCAATTCAATTTGTGTATTAAGCATAAGAGTCCAATCACTAGCGATAAGAAACTTCAAAACCGTGGAGATTCGAGAATCGATGTCGATTTTCATGAAAATTTGGATGTAAAGTCTACTTCTTTAAAATCTCTATATATGGTTGAAATAAAGTTTGAATTATTTATGGATCTGTGGATATTCTCGAACAAGCTTATGATCAAGCAGACAGATGCAATCCCTGTAAATCATCTCCTGGGAGTAGTAATTTTCAAAACTAGTTTTAAAGATATTAATTATAACTTGAAATGACTGAAAATTTTCTTCATATCAAATTTGGATTATTTTACTTTATTTCAACGAAATTACTATTTGCCGAGACGTTTCAACCCTTATAAATCATCCCCTGAGAATATAATAATAGAAAATAATCTCAATCATTCAATAATTTTTTTTTACAATTAGAAGTGATTCAAAAGTGCATTCATATTGAATTGGAAATATTTCATCAGTGATATAAAATTTGTTGTGTTTTAAACATTTCACCCCTTATGAAAGCAACACCTTATGACCAAAAATATTAATTGCTTTTTTTGGTGAAAATTCATTTACACAGAATTTTTTTTGATAATTATTTTTCAGAAAAGAAAAACTTTTATGAACATTACGCTTCATCATAGCTGTTATCTTCTTCTTCCTTTCCTTCTCTTTCGTTGTCCTGAACAATCACTTCCTCATCGTTCTCGCTATCCACGACTTCCTCTTGGTCTAAAATAGGTAACCTGTTTATGCAAGTAGCTTCTGCACATTGCATTGCAAAAGAGGCCTACCGCCGTCGGAAACCGCACGCTAGACCGCATCCCTTTTTGCAATTACCCTTTTTGCAATTACAAAATATCATTTACAAAAGCTTCAGGTGCAGGTTGTTTTGGGTTTTTGATTGGATGTTAAATTCCTTCAATTTTGATTCAACTCCAATCACGAGGATTAATATTACTGTTACCCAGTCATATTTTAGCATGTTTTCACTTTGAAAACCTGCTTATTAAAATGGGTGCAATTAGCAAAGTTGGACCTGGGACGAAGATAGTTTTTCGTTTCATGACTTTTTATGATGCTTGGCACCAAAAACTCAATTTCATATATATATAAATATATATATATATATATATATATATATATATATATATATATATATATATATATATATATATATATATATATATATATATATATATATATATATATATATATATTATATATATATATATATATATATATATAAATATATAATATATATATATATATATATATATATATATATATATATATATATATATATATATATATATATATATATATATATATATATATATATATATATATATATATATATATATATATATATATATATATATATATATATATGGTCATTTGTATGTATGTATAAGCTTATGTATTTTAGCGTTGTTTACACGCCATTTTGAAGTAATAGGGTTGAAAGTTTGTACATAGATAGTTTCGTATGATATCTTGAATATGATTGTTTTTGGTTCGAATTGGTTGGGTGGTTGACCCCCCTGGGGAGGAAATAAATCTTGTTTACAGGATAAATGGCACAATTTTGTAGAAATAGGGTTGAGAGTTTGTAAATAGGTAGCTTCGTATAATATCTCGTATAGGATCGGTTTTGATTAGATTTGGTTGAGAGGTTGACCCCACTAGGGGAGAAATAAATCTTGTTTACAGGATAAATGGCACAATTTCGTAGCAATAGAGTTGAGAGTGCGTAAATACGTAGTTTCGTATGATATCTTGGATGGGATTGGTCTTGGATCGATTTGGTTTGGGAGTTGACCCCCTTGGGGAGAAGCAAATCACGTTTATAGGATGAATGGCGCAATTTTGTAGCAGTAGAGTTGAGTAGTAAATGAAGAACTAAGCAAAATTGACTTAACCCCGAGCTCCGACGTAATCATAAGATGGGAAACTCTTAAAACTACAATTTTGGCCCCAACAACAGACCTATTAGCAACAATCAAGGATACAAACAAGAATAAATCATGGATGACTGATGACATATTACAGTTAATGGAAATCAGAAGGTCGTATAAGAATAGAGACGAAAGTGCATATAAGACCATACAGAAAGAAATTAGAAAGAAAATACGACACGCCAAAGAAAAATGGTACGAAGGAAAATGCGTAGAAATAGAAGAACTCCAAGCAATACATGATGACTTAAATCTCCATAGAAAGATTAAAGAACTAGCGGTCATTAAAAGAGCAAACAAAAGCAGTATTCTACTAGACAAAAACGGTAAGATAATTTCAGACACCAAAGGGAAACTAGAAAGATGGAAAGAGTACATCGAAGAATTGTTTGAAGATGAGAGACAACAGGAAACAACAGATGGAGACACAGATAAGGAACAGGGCCCAAATATAATAAAAGAAGAAGTTATGTATGCAGTTAAAACAGCTAAAAACAATAAAGCTCCAGGACCTGATGAAACACCAACAGAAATTATCAAATTAATTGCAGAAGATCAAATTGGAGTACTGGTAGATCTGTACAACACTGTATATAACACCGGAATCATCCCTAGAGAATGGCTCAAATCAACATTTATTACACTGCCAAAAAAATCGAACGCTAAGGAATGCAAGGATCACCGGACGATCAGCCTAATGAGCCATACCCTTAAGATATTCCTTAAAATTATACATAGAAGAATTTTTAGAAGAATTGAGCAAGATCTTAGCGGAACACAATTTGGTTTCAGAAACGCAATGGGTACTAGAGAGGCGTTGTTTGCTTTTAATGTGCTGTCACAAAGACTCATGGACGTCAATCAGCCAATATATGAAGCCTTCCTCGATTATAACAAAGCTTTCGACAAAGTCCGCCATAACCATCTCATAAAACTCATGAGAGATAAAAACATTGACAGGAATGATATCAGGATAATAACATATCTCTATTTTAACCAGACTGCCAAAGTTTCTGTGCAAAATGAACTTTCAGAAGAGATAAAAATAAAACGTGGAGTAAGACAAGGATGCGTGTTCTCACCATTACTCTTCAATTTGTATTCAGAAGATAAAGTACAAGAAGCACTGGAAAATCAAAAAACAACGGGAGTGAAAGTTAAAAGGAAGGTTATAAACAACATCAGATACGCGGATGACACAGTACCAATAGCAGAAACCCTGGAAGAACTGCAAAGGCTAATAGATCTAGTAGTACGGATCAGCGAAGAAAGGGGGCTCACACTTAACACCAAAAAGACTAAATTCATGACAATCACAAAACACCAACAACAGCGAGAAACATTATGGATCAAAGGAGAGCCAGTGGAGAAAGTCTGCAAATACAAGTACTTGGGAACAATTGTAAATGACAATAATGATTATTCACAGGAAATAAGATCAAGAATCGGAAAGGCTAGAACAGTGTTTAATAAAATGAGGAATGTATTAACCAGAACAGATCTGAGTCTACATCTTAAAATCAAAATGCTTAAATGCTACGTATTTCCAGTACTATTATATGGAATCGAAGCCTGGACGCTTAAGAAGTGCGACACTGACCGGCTGGAAGCATTCGAGATGTGGGCATATCGAAGAATCCTCAGAATGAGCTGGGTGAGCAGAACAACGAAGAAGGAGGTATTGAGAAGAATGGGAAAGGAGAAAGAAATAATCAACACAATCAAAATCAGAAAATTGCAATATCTCGGCCACGTGATGAGAGGGGAGAGGTATACACTGTTGCAAACTATTATACAAGGAAAAATTCAGGGTAAAAGAAGTATAGGAAGAAGACGCATCTCCTGGTTGAACAACCTAAGGCAGTGGTACCACAGTAGCTCTGTTGATTTGTTCAGATCCGCAACTTCAAAGATAAAAATCGCCATGATGATAGCCAACCTTCTTAAAGGAGACGGCACTAAAGAAGAAGAAGAAGAGTTGAGAGTTTGTAAATAGGTAGTTTCGTATGATATCTTCGATGGGATTGTTTTTGATTCGAATTGGTTGGGGGTTGACCCCCTGGGGAAATAAATAAATTTTGTTTATACGATAAAGGCCGCAATTTTGAAGCAATAGGGTTGAAAGTTTGTTAATAGGTAGTTTCGTATGATATCTTGGATGAGATTGGGTTTGGTTTGAATTGGTAGAAGAGTTGACCCCCTGAGGGAAGAAATAAATCTTGTTCACACGATAAAGCTCGTAATTTTGGAGTAATGGGGTTGAAAGTTTGTTAGTAGGTATTTTCGAAAGGTATCTTGGATGGGATTGGTTTTGGTTCAAATTGGTTGGGGCGTTGGCCCTCTGGACGAAGAAATAGATAATGTTCACATGATGAGGGGCGTAATTTTGGAGCAATAGAATTGAAAACTTGTGAATAGGTAGTTTCGTACGATATATTGGATGGGATTGGTTTTGGTAGGAATTGCTTGGGGGGTTAACCCCCCAAAAGAGTAAATAAATCTTGTTTACACGATAGAAGGCGCAATTTTGGGATCATAGGATTGAAACTTCGTATGTAGGTAGTTTCGTATGATATCTTGGATGGTATTTATTTCGATATAAATTGGTTGGGGCGTTGACTCCCGGAGGAGGAAATACATAAATATTGTTTATACGATAAAGGGGGCAATTTTTGTTTTGATTTGGAACAAAAATCCTAATTGAATGAATATATTTTTTAAACTGGATACGTAATAAAAACCTGCTTTTCTAATGCAGCTCGCTGCGATAGAGTTTTTTGCAAATACACTCTGTTTATGTGCTAATTTGGAACGCCAACTGTTGGGAAAAGAGATGATTACATAGTGGTTAAAATAATGAATGTGTGATATCTGATTTGTTTGAGGTATTCAAACAATTTTGTTAGACGTTTCATTTTATTTGAGATAGTGTCTTCAGTAGGTCCAAACAACATTACGGTACATTATCTATCATTTTTCAATAATAGCGACAATTTTATTTTTACCTTTAGTGAAGAAGTTGGTTGTGGGAAAATATTATTAAATTTTGGCCAAATACATATAAACCTATTTAAGCTTACTGATTATATTTTTCTAATGAAAAAATATCAATATAAAACTAAGCAGTACACGAAAAGATGAGATCTATAAAAAAACCGTATATGATAATATTTAATGTTTTGAAAATTTATTATATTTAATTTAACTGAAAATTAAGGATGGATATTTATTGATGAGACTGATCGATTTTAATTGTATAGTGATAGTTATTTAATAAACTAGTTTATTAATGACAGCGATTAATGGTTGAGATATTTTAACGCGTGAGCGGAGCGAGCGCGTTAATAGTTCGAGACCATTAATCGCTACATTAATAAACGAGTTTATTACAAGATTTTTCCGTCAACCTCATCATGAATTGAGTATAAATTCTTGACTGAAATAAATTTTTATTTTGCATGACAGGTACACTTGACACAATATAAATTTCTATGTTCATTTCGATATATTTATATTTATGCTCCCAATGGAACAATTTGTGAGAGTCATAGATGGAATATTAGACATGTGACATTCTGAATAGTTAACATTACCTATAATATCCGATAAGGAATATGTGGAACTGGTGGAAGCTGAAGTGT
Organism: Cynegetis impunctata; assembly: GCA_030704885.1. Lineage (NCBI taxonomy): Eukaryota > Metazoa > Arthropoda > Insecta > Coleoptera > Coccinellidae > Cynegetis > Cynegetis impunctata. The sequence continues at coordinate 145,622 of JARQZK010004485.1, read as the reverse complement.
TATTTACTTTCGAACGATTATTGCATAAAAATTTTTCCGCAGTTTCTACTTTATTTTGTTTAGAGTTAAATTTTTCGATTTGAATTATGAATTCCTTTTCTCTGTGGAATAACAGTACAGACACAGAATAATTCAACTATTCCGTGCTGAATACTTCTGTTTGGTTGCCCATGACAATCATACATTAAAATAGGAGAAATTGCACATTAAAATGGGTCATTAATGATCAATTTCGTGTACGTTAAATAAGCTTTTATTTAGAGGTCGACGGAAAAATAAATTTCAATATAAAAGCTGATCAATGCTAACAAAGATGAGTCCTATAAGATCTGTGTATAATTATTACTCTTATATTGAGGAGTAGTAATAGTAATAAACTTTATTGAAACTATGTCTCAAAGGGCTTACGACTTCTATCCTATACAGGAATATTCTTAACAATTGTGTCAAAAATTTTTTTAAACACATAATAAACCTAATATTTAATACACATAAACAATAATTTTCAACATATTCGTAAGGTGAAGATCAAAATAAGAAAAATTCTAAAATCAAGAATTGAAACATTCTTTTGTATCATGAATAGTTTTTGGTTTATTTAAGGAAAATGTATTTTTTCCCA
>JARQZK010004485.1:90000-140000 GCA_030704885.1 Cynegetis impunctata | reverse complement strand
TTCTTAACATCAACTCAATCCACATATCGGATTTCAACTGTCTAACTTAATCAGCAGAAGCTGTGGGGGTACGCGAAAACTTCAAACCCCGGTTTAAAGCCCCATGAAAGCCCTAAAGGGTAGAATTTCAGATATGTTGTTCTTAATCGATTTCTATATTTGCTACCAAATTTGCAATTTTCTGCTAATGTACCTGTTGGACACTCCCCCATTTAGAGGTAGAAGATGCCAAAATGTTGACTGAATTAACCCAAATTTTATAGTGTTTTCTGTCTCAAGTGCAATCCCAGACACCTACTAAATTCCAGCTCATTTGGTTTGATGTTAACACGTACTGAAGCAACTATATTATATATATATATATATATATATATATATATATATATATATATATATATATATATATATATATATATATATATATATATATATATATATATATATATATATATATATATATATATACAAGGGCGCACCCAGAATTGATTTTCGGGGGGGGGTCTGAATCAAAATTTACCTCCTCAAATTTAAATATAAAACCCACATCCGGTATTCGGTAAATCATAATAGATCTTATGTTTAACCGATAGTGACCAGTGGGCTCATTTTATAATTATTATCTTAGTAATCTCAATTCTTTTGTTACTACAATAAATCTCAGGGGGGACTGCAGCCCCCATATATATATATATATCTATATATATATATATATATATATATATATATATATATATACATATATATATATATATATATATATATATATATATATATATATATATATATATATATATATATATATATATAAATATATCAGACATGAAAAATTTTTGGAAAATAGTTACCTAAGAGGTCTGAAATGGATAAAAAAACTACTTCCGCACCTGACTGTTTTCCTTCGATAAACTGTAATAATATGTATTTTATGGGATAAAATACGTCTAAAAAGAAGAGGAGAAAATACGACTTCAGTCAAATATTTTTGAGTATCAAAAATTTCATTTTTCTACAGCCAAAATCAAGGTAAAATTTTTGTGAAATCTCTTGGAAGCTCCCTATTCACAATATCGGCAATATTTCCGATATTAAGTTTATGTTATTTTTGAAAATATATTCGGTTTGTTTATGTTAATGAATTACGATATAATAATAATAATAATAATAAGTTTATTGTAATTGCCTTACATCTAGGCTTACAAATGGAAGGAGTTTAGCCAAGCTAATCTTTCACTCCTCCGGTATAAACAACTTAACACTGTAAAAAACAATCAAAAAACAATCAAAAATTTAACAAATCTTTCCCTAGTAAGAAATAAGAAGTCTTAAGTTACGCATGAACACAACTCAACAATATTCAAAGAATATGCTTATTTCAATATACTTATTCTAATCTAACCAAAACACAACTAAAACTTAAAACTTAACCAAAACCAAAAAACAGAGCCTTATACTTATTTAACGTATGAAGGGCCATATAATCAAAGCAACCCTCAAATTTGGATGTTCTATGCCGAGGAACGCTGTGATTACCAGCCTGGCGTATATTCACCTGATGATCTGACCCACACAATTCCAATCTATTGAAAAGATAGTCAGGAGTTCCACTGGCAATCAATCTGGCAAGAAAACCAGCCAGTAAATACTCTGCCCTCTGTGCGAATGTGATCTCTTCAAGTTTACTACGGTAGGGCGTGATATGACTTTTGTAGGGAATACAACTTACAAATCGAAGACATGAATTCTGAACTTTGGCCAGATTATATTTTTCTTTCTTCGTCAGCAAACCAAAGTACACCGGACAGCAGTAATCGAATAAAGGGTAGACCAAAGATCTAACAAGTATGAACTTAGTTGTCTCATTCAATTCATATTTAAATCTCTGTAGGCCCTTCAACCTCATATAACTGGATTTCCTTATAGATGCAACGTGATGCCTAAATGACAACTCCTCGTCCATCCAAACCCCCACAAGTCTCCCATGCCAACCCTGCACCCCCCACTACCACATTGCAAGTCGAATCTGATCTTAAAAGAAGGGATTTGTCTCCTATAAGGAGTGCTTTCGATTTAGAGGCGTTAAGCTTAAGGCCATTTCTAGAGCACCAAGCTGACAGCTGTGCTAGTTCTTGATTCAATATAGCTTTATGATAGTTCTCTAAAGCTAAATTATATGGCAGTGAATTGACTTATATATAAATTTTTTATTTTCTAATTATATAGACCCAGGATTTGAAATATATTGATTTTGATCTTATAATTTCTGCAATTCTGTCAAAAACATAGCACAAAATTATTCATTAGGAAGCAGATTCAAGCATAGTTCAAGAGATCCACGAGGTTGAATGAAATTATTCTCTTTCAAACAATTAAGTGATAATGTTGATAATTACTGCCACAATATTAAGAAATATTAAATTTTTTATTAATAAAATTGGCTATTCATATAAACTCGAAACAAATACATTAGTTATTTTATCCGTATCAAGATATTCTGATATAACTATATATAACTATAAGTGAAAATATCCAGAATCAGGGTTAAGGTTATAGGAACCTTTAACTATTTATTTATTTTGTAGTTAAAAAACCCTGTTTCTAACCATCGATTTCATTCAGGTCCATTGCCACATATCAAGGTATGAAATATAAAAATCTTCCTTATTAATTCGATGATTGAATATAATTATTGTCCAAAGTTCATTGTCTTGAAGATAGTGGTGCAACTTGTAGAAAATAGAAAGTAAAAAATTAACGCGTCAGCCGCAAATCTCCACCAGAAGTTCACATTTCCCCCTTTTCTTGCTGTTTATACGGATGCTTAACCTCCTAAGTCAATTTCGAGAAGCCATAGAGGTTAGCAGAATCAAACCCTACGAAAAAATTGTATGGAATAGCTACACTCAAATAGCAGCGATTAAGGAAAACAGTTAAAACTCCCAATGGAACATTTACCAATATTAACTCAATCCACGTACCTAATTTAAACCCTCTGACTGAATCTTGAAAACTGCGCCAGCTAAATAATTAACACTGCCAAAATACTCTCTCCTAACATAAAGTGAATAGATTAACATTACGATAAGTTTCACATATTTTGGAGTCATTAAATAATTTTTATTATTTGCCATGGCCTACCACGATTATTTCTTTCATATTCAAAAGTTTGTTTTTCGGAAAACTTGATTGAAACAAGAATGTCTTTAGAAAGTGACATGGCCTACCACGATTAATTCTTTCATATTCAAAAGTTTGTTCTTCGAAAAACTTGATTGAAACGAGAATGTCTCTAGAAACTGACATATCATTCGAAATCCCATCTCAAGGCTTTCCATATTCTGTGAAAATCAAAAATGGCCGCCATATATATATATATAAAAACGAATATTTTTCTCAAAATCTGAAAAACAGAAGACGGTATATATATATATATATATATATATATATATATATATACATATATATTTATATATATTTATATATATATATATATATATATATATATATATATATATATTTATATATATATATATATATATATATTAATTTATATATAATTATATATATATATATATATATATATATATATATATATATAAATATATATATATATATATATATATATATATATATATATATATATATATATAGATAGATAGATAGATAGATATTCATTCACTGAAATTTTCGGTACTTTAATTAGTTAATCTAGTGAGAAGAGAAAGATTCACAAGGAAAGATTAATAAAGATAGTACACCTAGTTAACTGAATAATGTGTGTGTACATTATAGTCACCAAGTTCACTAATAATCACTGCTACAAATAAAAGTCTTCACAGTTATAAAGTAGGTATGTAAAAAACATATAAAAATTTATGAAGTGAAACGTTTGAATTTATCTAAGTTCTTATGAATATAACAACTTGTCCCATTCCTGATGCCACAATATTTAGAAATATAAAATTTTGTATTAATAAAATTGGCTATTCATATAAACTCGAAACAAATACATTAATTATTTTTTTCGTATCACGATATTCTAATATAACATAAGAAAGGTGAAAAAATCCAAAATCAGGGTTAAGGTTATATTAACCTTTAACTATTCATTTATTTTGTAGTTAAAAAACCCTGTTTCTAACCATCGATTTCATTCAGGTCCATTGCCGCATATCAAGGTAAGAAATATAAAAATCTTCCTTATTCATTCGATGATTGAATATAATTATTGTCCAAAGTTCGCCACTGGTGCCACACCAAACTGGTGATGGTGGTCCAGTTGTGGGGCCACCCAAGAGCTCTGTCGTGGACGCTCTGCTATCGTCCATCGGTCTCTCGGCCAACGAGAGTGACTGCCGACGTTATGCAGTTTTCTTGCTTCACCTTGGGTCTGGTTTCGTCACCTCCTTTTATACTTCGATATGTGATTGTTTATTTATTATTACAACTACGTTGTCAACTATATTGATGAGAATTTCTTCATTTTAGATTATCTTCATTTTGACATATTTACTAGATTTGAGCTAAGTAGTTCAAAGTTAGACGATCCGAATTTGTAACTGAAGAGAAACATTGTTTCCCAGAAAACTCAAAGAGTTAAGTTTTCTTGCAAACAATAACTATTCTAGCAAATAAGTACAAGTTTGTAGTTATTTGTTTTAAAATCTCAATTTCTTTGTTTCTTGGCAGTACGTTATTAGTTTTGGATTGATTGGGTCGATAGTGTAAATTAATAAATATATTAAAACAATGGTAAATAATATCAATTTACACATTTATTAAAAGACAATATAATAGATAAAAAGTCGTTCAAAAAGGCGATTAGCCAGGTGTACCCCCTCACTAAAAATAATATAAAATTTAAGAGCCTCACTTTCATCGGAAATTCAAGTAGAAAACTTAAATCTCTCTTATCTAAGCACAACATTAACATTGATTATCGTACCGGTAAAAACTTAGGAAATCATATAAGAAATAATAAATCCAATGTTCATTAAGATATTAAATCAGGAGTTTATAAAATTAATTGTGGTGATTGTGATAAGACACATTGGTAGAACTTTCAGAAGTTTTCCAAACTATAATTACAGAACACAAACGAAGCTTTGTTAATCAAAAGTTGGATTCACATTATGCAAACCGTTTAATCCAAGAAAAGAACACATTCAGTTTCGATTTTAAAATATTAAATGCTGAAAGTAAGGGAATTAATTTTAATTTTTTAAAATCATTACAGATAAATAAATACAAGCATTCCGGTCTCCTATTGAATAGCCAAATCGATCATACTTCAAGCCCCCTTCTCAATCTTTTCAAAATTACCGAACTACCTGACTAGCAGTTCAGAATTGGTTTTTCCTATTCTCATAATTATTTGTAACCAACTTTCTACTTAGCCCTTCTACACAGTTTGCCATGTATTTATTTCTTGTTTTCGATATAACAATTTAATAATTGTGTAAATTGTTATTATTAACCATTGTTTTAATATGGACGTTATTAGTACGAAATGAATGTACATTAAAAAAATTTGTATCGTTGAGCCATAACTTAGTTTAATTTCATGGTTATATTATAAGAAAAACATTTGTTTAATTTCAACGATTACTATAATAAATTGAATCAATTCGTAACGTTTCAGCACACGGTGTCTTCATCAGATAGAAATTAATACAAAATCCTTGGTCTCTCTTTAAATAAATCTCAAAAGAAACAATTAAAATAAGAAACTACATAATGGAGTGATGAGTACGTAATCCTTCAAATGAAGCTTTTAGCACAGCCATACTGAAACTTTTTTTTTCTCGGGCCACTTTCAGATTTTAGTTGTGTCGTGCGGGCCGCTACCTACATAAATCACATCTGTTATTTAGGTGTTGGTAAAAAATCTATTACGTTAAAGTGTTTATTTATTATATTGGGAACATTTTAATGTCATCAAAATGAGAATCCGTAAGTCGGTTTCCATATACGTTCTTTGCATATTTCATTTTGGAATAAGATGATTCACAAAGATATGTCGATGCAAAACAACGTAAGCAGAATTGGATCAAATTTTTTCACAGCCTTTAATTGTTCGGGCACTATTGTCCAAAATTCAGCGTACCTACTCCATTCTTCCTTTCAATGAACTCGTCAAACAAGTCTGCATATTTACAATCCAAAACTGAAACCAATTGTGAAATACTTATCGGCTCTAGGTACCATAATTTTTCTACAAGAAGTAGCAAATTTTTAACTTTTCTCTCCCTTTAAATTCGTCTGATGCAAATATAGTATTTGCCATTTGTGAAATTATTTTGTTCTTACCTTGCAAGTTTCGATTAAGGCTGTGAGTTTCTCAGTTATTTCGCATAGATAAGCTAACAAATGGTGGTGTTGTTATTTTGCGCAGTTCAGGATAATTTTTATCATTTTGTTGTAAAAACAGCATTATTTCTTGACGTAATGAAAAAAACTGCGCGTATTATTTCTTCGGAAATTATATAATTAATTATATAGTTAATAGGTCAATAGAATTTGGAGTTAAAACGGGTTGGCCACTTTCAAAAGCCTGGCGGGCCGCAGTTTGAGTATCGCTGTTCTAGCAATTACAACATAGATTAAATATATTCAGAAGGATGAAATTTTCTTATTTTACTTGTTAATTTAATAAGCTACCAGAATTCTTATACCTTTTCATTCACTAGCACAAAAGTTGAATTTCAATGTTCTAACTCTTTCTGTGTAAAATATGGAAATCTGTATTGAGTGAATTATAATCTCTCTTATTTTTCCAAAACAGAGCTTACGTTCATTGATTTTTTTTCTGAAGACTATTTCTAGACACCCGATGTTGAGAATTGATCTGTTCTTGATTTATTGTTCTCTATATATCAGGACCTAAAAAGTTGTTCGTACGGTATGCGATATTATAATATAAAAATTTATAATGATTAATTCTTTATTGAAGTTTTCCCGCGAGAAAGGAATATTGAGTTGCTGGACCATACATACAATTATATGCTGCAATATTATGTTGGAAATAATAAACTAAAGTCAGGGATTCTCGAACCTTTTTTCAACTAGCAGATTGTAACATTGTTTGGATTGATTTGGCCGATACTTGGTGTAAATTAAGAAACATATTAAAACAATGGTTAATAATAACAATTTACACATTTATTAAAATAAATAACGCTTGACGCACGTTTCGGTGGAACTTAACCTTCTTCAGATGCTAATGGCAAACTAACTATGATAACTATGATTCTCTGTTATATCGAAAACAAGAAATGACAAATTGTGTAGAAGGGGTGAATAGAAAGATGGTTACAAATAATTATTAGAATAGAAAAACCAATTTTCAACTGCTAGTCAGGTAGTTCGGTAATTTTGAAAAGAAGGGGGCTTGAAGTATGATCGATTTGGCTATTCAAAAGGAGACCGGAATGCTTGCATTAACTTATCTGTAATGATTCTAAAAACTTAAGTTTAATTCCCTTACTTTCAGTATTTTGAAATCGAAATTGAATATGTGATTTTCTGGATTAAATGCTTTGCATAATGTGAATCCGACTTCTGATTAACAAAGCTACGTTTGTGGTCTGAAATTCTAGTTTGGAAACTTCTGAAAGTTCTACCAATGTAAAACTTATCACAATCACCACAATTAATTTTATAAACTCCTGATTTATTATCTTTATGAACTTTGGATTTATTATTTTTTATATGATTGCCTAAATTATTACCGGTACGATAAGCAATGTTCATGTTGTGCTTAGATAAGAGAGATTTAAGTTTTTTACTTGAATTTCCGATGAAAAAGAGGCTGTTATATTTGATATTATTTTTAGTAAGGGGGTACATCTGGTTAATCGCATTTTTAAACAACTTTTTATATATCATATTGTCTATTATTATGGGATCATAATTATTATTAACGGCAATTTGTTTAATTATATTTTTCTCCACGTTAAAATTGGCGTTCGAAAGGTTGCATAATGTAGAATGCTTTATAGGTTGCATAATGTAGAATTTGATTTGTTAGATTCACAAACTCGATTTTCAGTTAACAATATTATTCATAAAAAATTCACCAAACAGCAAATAAAATTGAATTACCTTCGTGGTAGCAAACCGGTATCAGAAAAAGGGAAAAAACCAACTAAATTTTCACATCAGTTTTTCGAAAAATTCACTAATTTATCCGATACTAATTTCGATAGTAAGGAAGTGAATTTATTGCAAAAAGGTTTCAAACACAATATACAACCAACTCATTCAACACATCACTTCGAACAACTGGGCGTAGATAATGAAATAGCTGTTAGAAATTTGCCTGATAACCCACTTGTAAAACACCTAGCTTCTAATATTATTAAAAATGAGTATAAAAATACAACGCCAATTTATCAGAAATGTCCATTGTAAAATCAATCAAACAAAAAACACTCTAATGATATCATTTTCACCAAAGCTGACAAAGGTAATACAGTTATCGCTTTGAATAATTGTGATTATTTACGTAAAACTTTAGGTAATTATAAGTTACTAAAACATGATCAAACCAGTAAATTTCAGAAAAATTCAAAATAAGCCATCGATAACATTAATATTCTTATACAAAATAAAGACAAGTATAAACTCATTGTTTCAAATCCTTTGGTACCACAACTTTACTCTTTAATTAAATTACACAAACCAGGCTTTCCAATCAAACCAGTAGTGTCATTCACCACAGCACCTTCAGTTTTTTTGTCGCATTTTCAAATAGAAATAATTCAAAATTATTGTAAATTTCAGCCTGAATTCTCAATCAAAAACTCTTACGATTTAGTCAATTAAAATGAAAATATTCAATTGCCACTTAATTCTAAATTGATGTCCTGGGATGTAGTTAATCTTTTTCCAAGTATACCACCCAAGGTTCATTTAGACCTAATAGAAAAGTTACTTAATAGCAATCTTGTTAATCCTTTCATAAAATCAGATGTATTGTCGCTTTTGGAATTTTGCCTGGAACAGAATTATTTTAGTTTCAATGATAAGATTTACAGCAGTACTGAAGGCTTAATTATGGGAAACACCCTGAGCCCTTTGTTGGCTGAAGTATTCATGGATAATTTGGAACAGTTAATTCATAATCATCCTGTTAGTCGACAATTCGTTTATTGGTTTAGATATGTGGATGATATTATTTGTTGTTTCACTGGTACTCTTAGACAACTAGACTGCTTTCAAACATTCATTAACACTTTACACCCTAATATAAAATTCACTTTAGAGATGTAAAAAGATAACTCAATTAACTATTTGGATTTGAAAATAACAAAAGTAGATAAACATAATTTTTCAATTTTTCGCAAACCATCGCACACTGATAGCGTCATACATAGTACTTCCCTACATCCATTCCAACACAAAATGGCAGCTTTCAATAGTATGGTACATCGTTTAGTAAATATTCCACTTTCAAACGCCTATTTTAACATGGAGAAAAATATAATCAAACAAATTGACGTTAATAATAATTATGATCCCATAATAATAGACAATATGATAGATAAAAAGTTGTTCAAAAATGCGATTAACCAGGTGCCCCTTACTAAAAATAATATCAAATACAACAGCCTCACTTTCATCCGAAATTCAAGTAAAAAACTTAAATCTCTCTTATCTAAGCACAACATTAACATTGCTTATCGTACCGTTATCGTAAGTTCATAAAGATGATAAATCAGGAGTTTATAAAATTAATTGTGGTGATTGTGATAAGTTTTACATTGGTAGAACTTTCATAAGTTTCCAAACTAGAATTTCAGAACACAAACGTAGCTTTGTTAATCAGAAGTCGGATTCACATTATGCAAATCATTTAATCCAAGAAAATCACACATTCAATTTCGATTTTAAAATATTATATACTGAAAGTAAGGGAATTAAACTAAATTTTTTAGAATCATTACAGATAGTTTAATAAATACAAGCATTCCGGTGTCCTATTGAATAGCCAAATCGATCATACTTCAAGCCCCCTTCTTAATCTTTTCAAAATCACCGAACTCTACCTGACTAGCAGTTCAGAATCGGTTATTCCTATTCTAATAATTATTTGTAACCATCTTCCTATTCACCCCTTTTACACAATTTGTCATTTCTTGTTATCGATATAACAGAGAAACATAGTTAGTTTGCCATTAGCATCTGAAGAAGGTGAAGTTCCACCGAAACGTGCGTCATGCGTTATTTTTTCAATAAATGTGTAAATTGTTATTATTGACCATTGTTTTAATACATTCTAACATTCCGGTTAGGGGGCGGGCACCATTTAAAATTTAAATATTCGAGGTAAATTTATAGTTGGAGATTTTTAATAAAACACAGAATATACAAAAAAAATATAATTCCAAAAACATAGCATTGTTGTTTATATTTCATGTAACAGTGCATTGAAAAGGCGATGGTGCATGGGGGCTGTTCGAATAAATTCGACTATTTGAGGACATGAAGTTTGGAAATGATTTATCTTCCTTGCAGAGAGCAATGAAGCGTTTGATATTATTTGATATCAATTGACTTCATATAAAATATGTTCTTCAAGTATATGTTATTAATTGATATCAATTGATTTAGCATATGTTCTAAATATGTTATAAATATCTTTTCCTGTTGTTCGTCTTTTCATGGGTAATATTTTCAGTAGATCTTCTTTAACAGTAATGCCACTAAATACTATTCTCATCATATCTGCTAATGTGAATGTATGTCTGTGGACTCCTGAAGTTGTAATGAGAACCATTCACTTACTTCCAAATCAATCTTCAACAGAGCTTGCACGTCTTTTGAAATACCGTGTATTGTTCTTGTTACGGTGCTGGCTGACAACTGGAGGTCTTGTATTGTTAACATAATCTCAATTTTTGAGGCCTCGGTAGACCAGCGGTAAGGTGCACCGCTTGTAAGCCGAGGATGTGGGTTCGAGTCTCATCTTGCTCTTGGGTGTTGTGTATGTCCTGAATTTAGTGGTTCTAATTATGAGATTAATTGCTGGGTAATTTACATTGTTTACAAGCCCATTGGCCATTCGGAACCGGCGTTAAACTGTAGGTCCCTCGAGATAAAAAGCTCGCCAAAAAGCTTCTTTCAACGACTCACCATCCTGGAAAGGATTGTTCTTCTCTGCACCGGATTGGAAGAGCACGGTAGTAGAGAAGCAGGCAGTTACCGTCAGTTGAGAGTACTGCGCTACTCGTTCTAAATATTCATACCCAACAACACCGTTATATTCTCGGTGTTGTTGTCATACCCCACAGGCATCAGTTCTACTCTACAGAATAGACCATGAGTCTGTTCTTCAACCCTGTGCCCGCCGCACAGGGTTAGGTTAGGTTTCAATAGCTTAATTTATAAATAATATTGATAATAAAATGAAGGTAGAGTCAACAATTGAAAACATAATTTCAAGTGACTTACACCCACAATATTTCATTACGTGTGATCCTATTTTCGCCTCTTTTAAGATTTCTTCGGATATTGCAATGTCTTCAATTCTTCAAACAACCTCTTATATTCAGTAAGAGAAGATTATTACTTGTTTTTCATAAATCTGAAATATCAGCAATTTCTTATTCACAAACATTCCTTGGTATAATGTGAATCATTTTATATTTCACCTAATCTTCAAATCGTATAGACTTTTATTGACACTGCGCTACTATGTGTATGATTCAATTATTGTTTACGGCTATTTGTGATTTCATTTTCAGACATGAACAGAAAGAGATAGCTAATCTACTATTGAGTGAGAAATTTGTATATTTACTCACACTCCTACATATTTTATTCGAATATTATTCCTTTTCTGGAAATGACTCCTAATCCTCAGTTTTTATAGGTTACGAAAAAAACTTGCTAGCAGCTGGGCTCTGTCACTAAAGCTGTATTTTTCCCTGATTTTTGTTCGTTTCACAACCTCTTGGGAGGGGCAGAAGAGATGCACAGAGCAAAAGATTGCAAAAATTCATGAAACTCCTACATAAAAATTACGATGGTGGGAAAAACATTTCAATCCCAAATAGCACCCCATAACATCAACCGAATTCAAGTAAAACTTTCCTATTAAAACAATGGTTTATGAAAACAACTTACACATTTATTAAATAAAATACGCATGACGCACGTTTCGGTGTAATTTCGCCTTCTTCAGATGCTAAATGCGAAATAAATATATTTGTGATTTTTTTACATTTACTTTTAATAGTTTTTTTTTCAACAAATGAATATAGTTTTGAATAGTAACCGCTCTTTAGTCATTTGGGGTTTTATTGAAATTTTACTTAATTTTTAATACTTATCAAATATAGTAGCTAATGAAGCATAATTAAATTAATTTTATTCAAATAGAGAAATAAAATCCCGCTTTCTATAGTACATCAATCAATACAAAATGGAATGTAGGTTAATGGAAAAACGATACTAAATACATTTCACAAATGATTTAATGTATCTATCTACCTTTACTGAAGAATCTCGTAATCATATTGTCCGCATCTTTTTTGTAGGAATAAATTTCAAATAATAAATGACTGTTGAGTAGAGAGATCCGAAATTCCAGTGCTTCTGCATAACTAATATAAAAACGATGTAGTAGGATCCGACTACACGGAAAGACAATGCATTCCTCAGATGTTATTCATTAATAGTTAGGTCTACCCTCCACATTCAATGGACGATGGTCTCATTCAAAAGAATTCAACCGCATTACGTGGCACCGCCGATCTCGACTGGTCAAAAGTCGGAACTTTTCTTCACAAGTTTTTTTCACTTCAGGGACGTACTATTTCGAAACATATAGGTAGTTCGAACGTTTAGATTAAACGTCCATTCTATCCCAACTTGATATTTTTATTGATAATATGTACCATTACAGAATTTTTGCTAATTTTTATTTACTACAGAATATAGTCTAGAGCATTGATTCCCAAAGTGGTCCAGGTGGACCCCCAGGGATCAACGGGAGACTCGACGGGGGTCTACGTTGGCGTGACAAAAAAATGGGGGTTCACAATTCGTAAGCAGGGGTCCACGAAAATTCATCTGGTTTCGATAGTGAAGAACTAAAATATTGGCTTGACTTCACCTATCAATGTAATTAGACTCACAGCGCAATAAATTAATCAATCAACCATCCAATACTTTTATTTTGAACTGCTAATTAGTGGTTGGAACTCAGCCGCAACGCAAATTTCAATAGTTAGATCTAATCTTCACATTTTTTGTCGAGTTTTGAGAATATGGTAGAAATGCAACTGCAGGGGTCCACCGGAAAAAGCAAAATTTATAAAAAAGTCTATGAGAAAAAAAGTTTTGGAACCTCTGGTCTGGAGCAATATATATATATATATATATATATATATATATATATATATATATATATATATATATATATATATATATATATATATATATATATATATATATATATATATATAACAGGATGCCCAGCCTTTAGAAAAGAGTTTTTGCATTAAAATTTATATTTCGGTTGTTGAATAAATCAGCTGTATCTTTTAAATTCAGATTGAGTCCTCAAATTTCAAAGGATATTGCAACATTAAAGTAATAATCTAAACATTATCTTTATCCGTATCTTTATCTGTATATACATATGTATCTGTGCCTTTATCTTTATCTGTATCTGTATCTGTATCTGTATCTATATCTGTATCTGTATATGTATCTGTATCTGTATCTGCATCTGTATCTGTATATGTACATTTTCCTGTACCTGTACCTATACGTGTACCTTTACGTATTTCTCTATCTCTATCTTTATCTCTATCTCTGTCTCTATCTCTATATCTATCGCTGTCTCTATCTCTATATTTATCTTTATCTCTATCTCTATCTCTATCACTATATGTATCTCTAACTGTACTTATACCCGTATCTTTAACTATTTCTCTATCTTTGTTTCTATGTCTGTCTATATCTCAATCTCTATCTTCATATCTAACTCTATCACTGTCTGTATCTGTTACTGTACATGTATCCGTACCCGTGCCCTCACCCATATTCGTACCGATACCCGTACCCGAACCCGTAACTGCGTTCCTGTACCCATACCCGTACCAGCACCCGGATACGTATCTGTATCTGTATCTGTATATATATATATATATATATATATATATATATATATATATATATATATATATATATATATATATATATTTATTCGAATTGTTGTTGCCTGTGATTTATTTTTAATCTCTTGATAATTATTAGCAATAACAGGCTGGTTGAATCTTAAAAAACTCGATTTAATTAATAAGTTGACGTTTCATTACGATATTGGTAATTGAAATTTCTTTGACATTTATTGATTCGAAAAAATTTTTTTGAAAAGACAAGGCTGCTTTGTCTTGCTAATTATTTATTATATGCTATTCAGTCTAATATTAACATTCAAAATAGTTATCATTAGATGGTAAGGGAAACCAAAGAAACCTTTACCTACGTAATGTTTGAAAATAAAAATAATAGGGTACTATTTATCTAACAACAAAGAAATTAGTCATGGGAAAACATTAAAGATGTGGAGTAGAATTATCGGTATAGTACGTTTATATGGAAGCAGCCGTTGACACGTGTTTCGGACTCTTTGGTCCTCATCAGAACGGCGTAGCTAAGTATTGGATTGAAAATTTGGAGATGAAAATAGTTTAATAAATAAAATCCTCTGTTATGGAAGAAAATCACTTATTTGTGGTTTATTGTTTGAACTCTCCGGTATGGGAGATTTGGTCAAACTTTGCCACGGAGGCGATTAATTCCATCCGAGAGATCTCAGAAAGAGTAAATTAATATTAAAAAGAAAATTAGTTTTGGGAAAATATTAAACAAGTAAAGCAAAAATTATCGGTATAGTTCGTTTATATGGAAGTAGCCGTTTTTAATGAAATTTTTATAATAAAATCCTCTGTTATGGAAGAAAATCACTTATTTGTGGTTTATTGTTTGAACTCTCCGGTATGGGAGATTTGGTCAAACTTTGCCACGGAGGCGATTAATTCCATCCGAGAGATCTCAGAAAGAGTAAATTAACATTAAAAAAGAAAATTAGTTTTGGGAAATATTAAACAAGTAAAGCAAAAATTATCGGTATAGTTCGTTTATATGGAAGTAGCCGTTTTTAATGAAATTTTTATTTAGAATTTCAAATTTTTTAAAATGAAAAAAGGTACTTACTTACAATATAAAACAATGTAGTTTGGGATCATTGCCATATTTTCAGCTTGCAATATTTAATTATTTATTCGAATTGTTGTTGCCTGTGATTTATTTTTAATCTCTTGATAATTATTAGCAATAACAGGCTGGTTGAATCTTAAAAAACTCGATTTAATTAATAAGTTGACGTTTCATTACGATATTGGTAATTGAAATTTCTTTGACATTTATTGATTCGAAAAAATTTTTGAAAAGACAAGGCTGCTTTGTCTTGCTAATTATTTATTATATGCTATTCAGTCTAATATTAACATTCAAAATAGTTATCATTAGATGGTAAGGGAAACCAAAGAAACCTTTACCTACGTAATGTTTGAAAATAAAAATAATAGGGTACTATTTATCTAACAACAAAGAAATTAGTCATGGGAAAACATTAAAGATGTGGAGTAGAATTATCGGTATAGTACGTTTATATGGAAGCAGCCGTTGACACGTGTTTCGGACTCTTTGGTCCTCATCAGAACGGCGTAGCTAAGTATTGGATTGAAAATTTGGAGATGAAAATAGTTTAATAAATAAAATCCTCTGTTATGGAAGAAAATCACTTATTTGTGGTTTATATATATATATATATATATATATATATATATATATATATATATATATATATATATATATATATCTATATCTATATATATATATATCGATTTTTCTTTAACGATCCAAAGTAGATGTTGATGCGTGGAAATTTGTTGGGTTTGGGATCGGGTAAATACAAGTCCAATTTATTTTTATATATATAATTATATAATAGGATTTTTTCTTTTTGATATGAATTACACAAAAGTTTTCAATGTGGGGTTTTTTTTGTGTTACAGGGTAAAAAAACAACAATACTAATTAAAAAATACTTACACTCTAACAGTCTGGACTCACAGTCATTACAACAAAAATAAAATACACGAAACATATAGTTATACGGGACTCATAACCCTCATTTTCAGATGTTATGTCTGTATTCAATCCTATTTATTGTTGTGCATTTAACTTTATTTAATTGATCCACACATTGAAAACTTTTGTGTAATTTATATAAAAAATTAAAAATCCTATTATACTTTTAGAGACCTGATGATGCAAACATATTTTGCGAAACGTCGGTTGTTTTGAATAAATTGGACTTTCATTTACCCGATCCCAAACCAAAATTTCCACGCATCAATATATATATATATATATATATATATATATATATATATATATATATATATATACATATATATTATCAAACTATCATGAAGAAGGTGTAACACCAAAATACTCATTTTGTACTCGTAAACAGATTCAATTAATGTTACCAGGATGTTTATTTCAATAATTTATATACCTACTTCATTACTGAGTGACCAATAATGATGATATTATGACCTGTTATGAATGACGGAACTCTCCAGCATCTATTATTATTTAATTATATCATTGCTAACAGATTGTAATTACATTTCGTCAAAGATATTCAATTGCCAAGAAAGTTTTTCCACTTGGATGTAAAAAAATAATAACGAAATTTCATGTTTTATTTTTCCATTTGACAACTGCATCGTGTTACTTCTTTTAAGATAATAATAGTAAAAATGCTTGCACTTCTTCATTATTGGTTATTCAGTTATAATTATCTATTCTTATACATTAACAGTTCAAGTAAGTATTGTTTATTTGTTCACATGAAGCCCGCATTATTAAAAGAGTTTTTCATTCTCCTCTAATAATCGAACAGCCGTTCCTAAGTTAATCCGAGAAATTGTAATACCTATCTCTAAAGAATACAACTGTATATTTATACCAGTTTCGGGTTTGGGAACAACTTCGCCCATGAATGGAGCAACGAAGTCTCAACTTCAGGGTGTAAAAATCGTAATTACGCCCCTGAGAGTCGGTACTTCTTTTCAAATGTACCCCTATAATTAGACTCCGCTATGGGGCGTAGCAACAATTTTAGCGGTTCGTTAACTCCGGCCGGCCCAATGCCAATTTTCGACTGATTTAAAACTATACATTATGAATATATATTTACATGGAATTATTTTGGCTGTTCGCACCATGCCGTTTTATTTACACGTTGAAAAACGATCGATTTGTTGAGGTGGTTTGGTCACACCCCCTCAAGTTATGTCTACCTATATAGACGAGGGTAATATTCTCATAAATGTTGTTGAGTTTTAGTCACCTTCTGTACGAAGAGATCACACCTCTCTTTCACATCTTTAAAAAAGATATTACTGATGTTCTTAATGATGATATTCAATAATCCCAAAGTTGATAATAATGTGTTCCAGCCGCGGTTGATACAAGTGTATCCGTGTGATAGTGATGTTCTGAATTAGATTAATAATATATGGAACATTCCTTGCAGGTCAAAACCTGTAATGGCGACCGTTATCCGGGTCTCATTCACAAATTCTTTTCTTGGTATGGTATAAGAGATACTTGGAAATGGATCTTTGAATGAACTTGTAAATCTACTGATATTGGCTGAGGGTTCTTCGGTTTTCATTGATGTCCTTTCAACGCCCTTCTTTGAGTTTGATTTGCATTGGATGTTTACCATCTACAAAAATCATGAATGTCGATCAAATTATTTCGAGAGTTATGGTTTCATATACCAAGAAATTCTCAAAACTATGTATAATACTTCTTCAACAAGCCATGTTATCGGATAACTGAAAACTGCTCGATGTTGATAGATTTATGACAGCTTCCTTATGAGATAACTGGTAATTCCTTGGATACCTACTTACATACTATCAGACAGTAATATAGGCACAATAGTACGATGCAAGAACTAAATAGAAACAGACAGAGAATGGTAGATACAGCTCAATGAAGAAAATACACTAAAGATCATTTTTGACTATAATTTTATCAATATACTACCATATGAAGTCTGCTCTAAGATAAACAATAAGAGTCCAAATTGTGCAATAACAGTGCCGTTAAAAGATAGTGAAAATATATTTCATTATAACACGAAAGGAGAAGATAATGTCAGAAACGACTAATCCATGAATGTACTATATATGAGTTAATATAAATATCATCTATGCAGAACTGAAAGATTGAATAAGGAACTCTGAAGTCCTTTGGGGTATATCAGTATGAAACTTATCAATTTTGTTTCAAGAAAGCAACTGAGGGCTCTCTCCATTTGAAGAAACTACGATGCTCTTTAATATCTGCTTGTAGTTGACCACTGTCCGGGAAAAGTAAAGAGAAGCTTGGAGGGTTAATATGAATATGGACAACAAAGATCCTGTAACTCTATTTAAGCATCTTTACAAACTAGAAAAACAACACTGCATGTTTAGCAGCGAAAGCAAAAAGCGAGGTTTCGATTAAGTTTTGAAACAAATGATCAGCCCGAAGTATTGTGAACTCTAACATTAAATAAAAGATACCACTACTACTATTTTTTATAGAGAACCAATGTTTGAATTACATTTGAGGGACCATGTTACAAAGAGTACAACGTGAAAGACATTTGCTTTATATGAACAGAACAATGTGTAATGAAATAGAAAGAACTTAGTTGACCGTAAGAATGCAAATATTCTATGATACACTAATAATTTGGAAGTTAATCTATTGACAAATATAGTGTGGAACATATTTTATGAAAACTATGTATCGCCACGGATGACTGGTTCATGGCGCTTGTTTAAATGTTTCTCAACTACAAGATGTTCTGAATTTAATCGCGTATACGGTAGGTATATTTACATTTCAAAGAAATAAAAAACAAGATTTCACACTTTGCGGAAATTTATATAGTTATAGCAATTCGACAGAATAAAAAAAAACAGAACATGAAGAACTTGTCAATATTTTATTATGATGCTTTTTTTGTCTTCCTATTGGTTTCACTTGACTTGATGAGAAGTAAATGTCTGTTTTGAAGATGTGGTCATCAGTGATATTTTACTTCTTAGACTTCTAACCTTAAAAAAAGAAGTCTTTTACTTTGTCTGTCTGTCTATCCGTCTGTACGCATGCTTCAGCGGAAGAACGGTAGAGGATACAGCTTTAGCTCTCACCGGATTCTGAACCGGGATAGACGGTATACCCTTAAAGTCAAAAACTCCGATGACCCATGACCTTCAGGTCGATCACGTGATCTAAGTATCTCGAGAACGGTAAAAAGAGAAAAAATTTAAAATTATTATTAAAGCTTACAAACAAGAAATTTAAATGAGTTACTTCCGGCTTGATTTAATTTTTCAAGTTTGTCCTATACGCACATAACCTACTACTGTCAATAAGTTTGTCGTTTAGAAGGTCCACTTCACGCTCACTTATGTGGCATTGCTAACTTCTTGAAATAGTGTAACACAATACTAACCATTATCAAGCATATGTTGTCATAATTTTTGGAAAGAAGTTCCTTACGGCAGGCTTGGAGGGGATAGGGATTTCGCTGCGGGACCAAACTGAAAAATATGCGAGACTAGACTGAGTGAAGAAAGTCACGCTTTTAGTTAACACTAGTGAGAGGCTCCATCGCCCATCAAATAGATCAGTGAAAAATATAGTTCGATAAAAATATAGTTTCTCGAACGCCGAGGAGTGCTAAGCCCGTCCCTGCCTCTGTCGAACGGTACGCGACGCGTCAAGTGCTGAGCCCGCCCCTGCCTCTGTCGAACGGGCGCACAATCTACTCTCTGTCAATCTCAGTTCGTGTGTAATCGGCTAGATACTACGACCTCATTGGGCCTCGCCGTGCCGAAACTTCTCGATAGAACTCAACCCGTCCAACTATCGGCTCCAAAGGCGGTCACGTGAATTCGAGTCCATGTGACGCGAAAATAGTTCTTAAGCGTCGGAAAAGCTACCGTTTTAGCGAATTTCGGAGAAACGTCAAACTTTAAACGTTCGATATCGAAGATCGGCGTCTCGGATCGAGGCGAGTCGTAGCCTAAGCACTACGGAAAAGACGTGGGCGATCGACGGGGCCCTTCGGGCCCCGCGATTCGGGGCCGATCTCCTTATCTCGGCTTCATAAGTTGGCCAAATTGCGGCCTTCGGCCGCCTGCATTGTGGGAAGTCGAATTTGGCAAACCAATTATTTATTTAGTATTATATACAAGCGAATATTGTATACCTTTCTCCCTCTTTCTTTCCATTCTCTCATCCCTTCTCTTTCTGATTCCACTCCGCCACGTCAATCGCCACTTCGCCAATGCATTATATGCACTCATTAATTGTAATTCATGTACAGGCAACTCGAAAACGTCAGATGTGAAACATCGAAATAATTTTGTATAAGTTATACGCGTGAAAGAACAGATTATGGTAGGAATCAGATATGGCATAATGAAAAGATAAAGCTTTACAAATTTGTTCCATAAAATAATGACTACGTATTGTAGGTTAATATTAGGGAGTTTTTGAGACCCTGAATTTACACGTAAATTACGTTTTCGGTTATTCTGAGCATGCGCAGAAGCTTTGAAATTACCGAGACGGTTATTAACCGATAACGTACTACGTTATCAACGGGACCTAAACGTTCGCTTAATAAACGTCCGTTATATTCGCGGTGTTGACAAGTTTAAACGCGCTTGTGTTAAATTGTTACAAACTAAAGAAAAATTGACTATTTAAACTATGATAAGTGACTAATATCATATATACTATCGTGCTAATTCGTTCCAAACTTCTTCCTTTGTATTAAAAATTCGCAAAAAATGTTATTTCTTACTATGTGGCAACCATCAATCGAGTCTGCGATCTGATGTTTTGAGATTGACAGTTTCGGTATTTTTATTGTCACAGTGCTATTTTGGTTTGTTTATTTGTGTAAATTGGCCTGCTAATTTTGATATTTTTTCAACGGTTTTTGTTCACTTGCCACGATAGTTAAAAAAAGACTACGATTTACAGATATGAAGGATATGTTACTTCTTAGAGTGGTTCTAAGTAATAATCCATTTGAAAACCCAGATATTTGGTCAGTGATTCAGCGGCACATTACCCTTATAACAGGAAAATTATTTTCAATGAGAACAGTAAAATACATAAGCCTTCGATGCCTAAGAAATATATTTGCCCAAATTAATCACAATTATTACTACAAACTATTGCATTTACCAGTTGCTTTATGTCCAGACAATTGGGTTTGGTATCTGCAAAGTTTGGCATAACCGTGGCAAATCCTCTCTTTGAAAACGGAAACTTCTTTTCATCTCTTCAACCTCAATATTATACAAATCGAATCCGGGTATGTTTCCATCAATATTTTCACGTTCTTGTTCCTCTTCAAAGATGTTATGTAAGATTATACCTCTCATTAAATTATGATCCACACCCCCGCGCCTGATCGCTATATAATTACATCTTCCATGATGATAATTTACCCAAAGAACGAATAATAGGTGAATGAAAATTGGAAAAATCACCCGACAAAAAATAATACAAGAACACAAGAGAGGTTATACTTATTTGAGGTTCGCAATAAATTTGAATTCAAAAACTCTTTTTGGATCTTCAACCCGTTAATAACGTTTTCCGTTCTGCGCAAACTCAACATAGCGGTTTACGATAATTACGTTGACTTCAAATAGAAACTCAAAAACTCCCTATTCAATTATATAGCGTGGCGATACGTTATTCCCTCGTTATATACAACTCTTGCGTCCAATTTTTACATTGCTTTGACGACCGAGGGGTCTAAGTACTGAACCCTGGTGTGCCGTATTTCTGGGTTCGAATCCCAGAGGTTACTCCTGGCTTTTTAAATTTTTTTATTTACAATCTCGTAAGAGCTCTTAGTCCCACATTTCAATATTAATTATTTAAACTTAGATTAGTATTAGTTATCACTTCTGTCGTGCGCCCCGACACGCACATGTTTCGTTTTCGCAAATTGTGGCCCTTCTATATTAGCCGAAGGAACTTCGTTCCTACCTGGTGTCCCATGACACCGTAATTTTGAGTGAAAACTAGTCAATTATAAGTTATACTTATAATTGTATATTAGTAGCTTTTAAATTTGAATTGTATGTTAGTCCTACCTAAATAGTAATCTTTTATTGAAAATTGTATAATTTTGGATGAAGCATTTATTCAATAGTACGAAAAAATTTCAAAACAATCTAATTTAATTCAAGTCAAATATATTGTGTCACAAACTACCACAAAAGGGTGACAACATAGATTAA
The DNA here is from genome assembly GCA_030704885.1 of Cynegetis impunctata. NCBI lineage: Eukaryota > Metazoa > Arthropoda > Insecta > Coleoptera > Coccinellidae > Cynegetis > Cynegetis impunctata. Next base: position 117,573 of record JARQZK010004485.1, on the reverse strand, counting down.
TACCAGATTGATTGAGTTTCGACCCAAATTCAACTCCAGTTATTCAACTGTGTATATATAAGAGCCCTTTCAGACTTGGATACTGTATCCGAGATACGCGTATCCCAGATACAGAAAATGCATGCGTTTATATGTACCGGGTGTCTGATTAAGAGAGTCGTGCGGCTGTATCTCACAAACTATACGTCGTAGAGACTTACGGTAAGAAATTTTATAACCAAAGTGGCCAACAGAAAATCCTGGAAATTATTTTCAGGTTTCTAAGATGGCCGCCAGGGGGCGTAACCGCCATCTGAAACTTTTAAAGTGATTTTTTTCTGAAATTCATCTAGCGAATATACTGAAAAAATATTTTCTGTTTAAAGCTGAGCTTCATTCGAGTCATTTATATCTGACACTTTTTGACGTATCTATTGAAATGAAGTGGTGGGGGTTGATTCAATGGTTTTTTGAATAAACAGCTGTAACTCCTGAACGACTGAACGGATTTCAACAAAGTTGATCTTGTTGGGAACAGCATTTATTGCTTCATCGAAAACATTTTATCTGTGGTCTGTCAAATTTTTAGTTATGCCGGTAGAGAGCGTTTTTTGATATAATAACAGAAAATTGCTAATTTCTCTAAAAAATTAAATGCAATAACATAACTTTTTTTCCTTAAAAATGTATTGTGATGATGCCAAAATAGGCTAGTGGAAACCGTATCTCGATACCTTATTCCTAGCCTAAAATATCGAAGGAAGAAAATTTAGTTACCATATGATTCAAAAAGACGCCATTACACCGGCATTTATTCTCATTTATCTGTATTTTTTCCAAGAATCAATGATGAAATTTAATAATTTTAAGATTTTCAAAAAATAACATTCTTATTTCAAAAACTTTTAAAAAAAAATCGAGTGGGAGCATAATAACCAATGTAATAATATGCAAGTGCAATGTAGGCAGTATATGAAGAGCAGGCCATGGAGAAAAATCGTATGCCTAAAATCAACTTGTCAACAAATACTAAAATTATAAATATAGTGGCAGTTTAATAAGTTTTTGTAGCACATAGAAGTAAGGAATGAAAAAGATTGAAATACATTTTACAAACAATGAAGCTGTTGATATCACTGACGGTATATTTTGAAATTCTTCAAAATGTGGCATTGGCACAAAGAATATACAGTGCTCTATATTCGGCGTTTACGACATGCGAGAATTTTTCCGCGTTTAGTCCGAAATTTGCGTAATACTGGCAGCTTCGACCCTATGAATTTCAGATGAAAATTCTCTATTTTCTTCAAATATGTCCAACAAATTCTCGCATGGCGTGAACGCCAATTTGGAAATCGAGTTCTATATAATCTTTGTGCCATTGCCGCATTTTGAAAACTTTCAAAATATACCGCAAACATATCATCTTCATTGTTCGTAAATGCATTTCAATAGTTTTCAGTCCTTACTTGTGTGTGCCACAAAAACTCATTACACTGCCATTATAAGTTCATTTTTGATATTTGTTGACAAGTAGATTTTAGTCATTTATTTTTCCTTCATGGCCTTCTCTTCTTATTCTGACTACCTTCTTGCACTTTCACAAACTATATTTATTGATTATTATGCCCCTAAACGATTTTATAAAATTTTTTTGAACTAAGATTACTAGTACCTATATGATAATCATTAAATGATGAAATTTCATCATTGATTCTTGGAAAAATATAGATAAATGAAAATAAATACCGGTGTGATAGCGTTTTTTTGAATCATATGATAACTAAATTTTCTTTCTTCGATATTTTAGGCTAGGAATAAGGTATCGAGATACGGTTTTCACTAGCCTATTTTGGCATCATCATAATACATTTTCATGGAAAAAAAGTTATGTTATTGCATTCAATTTTTTAGAGAAATTAGCAATTTTCTGTTATTATATCAAATAACGCTCTCTACCGGCATAACTAAAAATTTCACAGACCACAGATAAAATATTTTCAATGAAGCAATAAATGCTTTTCCCAACGAGATTAACTTTGTTGAAATCCGTTCAGTCGTTCAGGAGTTACAGCTGTTTTTTCAAAAAAACATTGAATCACCCCCCACCACTTCATTTCAATAGATACGTCAAAAAGTGTCAAATAAAAATAACTCGAATAAAGCTCAGCTTTGAACAGAAAATATGTTTTTGGTATATTCACTATATGAATTTCAGAAAAAAATCACTTTAAAAGGTTCAGATGGCGGTTACGCCCCCTGGCGTCCATCTTAGAAACCTGAAAATAATTTCCAGGATTTTCTGTTGGCCACTTTGGTTATAAAATTTTTTACCGTAAGTCTCTACGACGAATAGTTTGTCAGATACAGCCGCCCGACTCTCTTAATCAGACACCCGGTACGTTTTCACACTGCATTCAGCACAGCATACCGTATCGCGATACTAAATTTCTGAATCTCGCTCATTCAGCCGCCGGCGACAGTATCCGAATCCGGGATACCGAATTATCATTATGGCTTATGGACCTGTTCAGACTTGCATACTTTTGCGATTCAAAAAGCACAATAGCATAGGTGTACAATATTTTTATTATTTATAAGTAGAAGTGAAGTGGAATAGAACGGTTTTTCGATTGTACCATGGAGAATAAAGTTTTTGATAACGAGAAATTTATAAGTTTGGTAGAACCGAATTCTTGTATATGGGATACAAGTAATGAAAATCATTTCGACAGAAATATAAAACAAAAATGTTGGGTGGAAATTATCAAACAGATGTGTGAAAATTTTGAAGAAATGACAATTGTTCAACAAAATGAATATGGTAGGTATATTTATAAAAGTAATTATACAGTGCATTCAAAAAGAAATGCATAAATTCATTAGCTAAATGAATCAAATTATTATATTATTAAAAATTCTCGAAACAAGACGATTATTTGTCGAAAGCTTACTGATTTTTACAATAATCATCTCAAGATGGATAACAAAAATTAAATGAAATATTTCAATAATATTGTTTATTAGCGATGAATAATGAGTTTATTCGTTAATTTATATTACTTTTAAGTTTTTAGGGATTGCAGTGAAAACCCTTTAGATAAGCGAATTGATGTTTAATTTGTATTATTCAGTGCACTACTATCTAGTAACTGTTCGCAAACTATCAAGTAAATTGTAAGTTACGGAAATAAATTATACATGGTATACTGTAGTTAGGGCCCAGAAATATAATATACCACAGCATAGCGCACTCTTCAATGTCCATTTCATAAAAAGCACCGTACAGCACTGATATTGTACTGATAAAATTTATTTACAGAACTATATTCTAACAAAAGAATCTTGACTGTATCTGGCCTAAATTCTGTATCTCGCATACAGTATCTCGGATACAGTATCCTAGTCTGAAAGGGCTCTTAGTGTCTATTAGTTACGAACGCAGCGATCCGACACATTTTATGGTCTACGCTACTGCCGAACATGAGTTAACAAGTGTGCCCTCATTAGTTCGATTTCTCGGCGTTATCTGGGATACCACCCCGTCGACAGCTCCGCGTAGCCTTCAGCGATCGTCCCATCAGATTGTTCCCACGTCTAGCGAGATGGGCCCGTCTTCCGGCGGCGCCTCGGCAACTCGATGCGAAACTAGATTTTGTGTGCCTGTCGCCCCTGATTTGTGGGCGTGCTGCTTTTGTGGATTTCGCCGCCCAGTGTGAGACGAAACAGTGCTGCTGCCTCGCACCACCGAACGGATGACTGAAATATTAGGCACATATGGTAAGGAAGGACTATAACTCGAGCTGTGCGTGACGGATAGTGATTTCTTCGATTGTTGAGCAGAAATCTAATGATTGCCCAACTAACAATTTGTTGCTTTATAAAATCTGACAGAACGTTTACATATCAATTTTTATTAATGTTTACTAGCTTTAAGAAGTTTTATTAAGCCTATGACAGCTTTTTCAGAACTATTGTATAAACATTTACATATAATTTATAGAAACTGTATAAAATCACTACAAAATAGTTTTATAAGATTTTCATAAAAGTCATTCTCAAGTTTTATTCAGTTCACTATTTGTCACTTAAGGGTCTATTACAAATTTCTAAAAAAACCTTTATTGAAACTCTCATTCGTAATTAAACTTTTTTATCGCATAACAGAAACATTAATTAGATTCATCAGTTTCTTAAAGGATTCCACAGAAAATGAATAATCTTACCAATTACACGAAAGTGATTCAGGATTGAGAATGTCTATACTTTGTATTAAGGTGGATCTGCGTATTTGTATTAATTGACAAATCGTAAATCTAACTATGAAGTTGATTTCGACTGCGGAGTGAATTTCATTGTGTATTATATGGTAGAGTAAAGTGGGGTAATATGGCAACATAAAATTTAAATGCTCACATTCTGATAACCAACGCGCCTAGATGAAAGACGATGGCTGCACGTTAGAGCTTACACAATATATGTATCCGTCCAAAGTCGTTCGTTGCCATATTCCCACAGAGTAAAAGATTGCAAGTAAAAGTGCACAAAGATAGTCTGTTGCCATTTTACCCCATATCATGGGTAATATGGCATCTTGCGATAGGTAATATGGCAACATGCTATTCTCCTAAGAAATGAACTATTCTATGAAATTCCAAATAAACTTTATTTTCACAACACAACATACTTATATATATCATTGAATCTTATGTCTACAGAGCTAAAGGCATACTTGGTACATGCTCTGGAACACAATCTGCACAATATATGTTTGATGGAGTACATATCTCGTGAACCCAATGCTTACATTTCACACATTGCAGCCAATCACATTTTTTACCAAAATAGTATCCACAGCATTGTGAACAATATTCTGATTCATCAAATTCCAATTCTGACTCACCGCTCTCCATTGTAGGCACTTTTAATTCGCTTTCTGATGAACTCGTATTAGGAATAGCACCACGTCTTTTCTTTCGAGTAAATGTGTTATTTTTTCCTTTGTTCTCTTTATTGGCCTCATCTTTTTCCATCTTATCTTTTTTACGTTTTAGCTTTGCAGCTTCCTTTTTGCCTTTAATTTCTTTTTTGTTTCGTTTCTCTTCAATTGTTTTTGGGCACGTGAGTAATTGAGCATGCTGCTTTATTTTCTGACACCCGCTTGGACCAGGTATAACTGGAATAGGTAAGATCGTTTCAAATGATACTTCATTGTTATCAATATTATTGTTCTTATCATTTGGATTAACTTCAGTGGCATTGTTGTCGGCATCATCAGAAATAACTTCATCGGCATTATCAGAAATAACACCATCGGCATTTTGATCCAAATTATTGTTCCTAGGAATTGCCACAGGATTTTTCTGGATGAAAGCATGATCGGGAATTATAGTTGCATCAAATGGATGGATTCCGCAGGTTCTAAAACCCGAAACCCCATTTTGAACCGTAGCTGTTTTACACCATGCATTGTTTAAGAGAGCCGGAAATTGTAGACTACTTAATTTTCGACCAGGATGATTATGTATCCAGTTATTACAGGCTTGTGACCAATACGTTTTTAAAGGTTCAAAAAACGATCTGTCTAGTGGCTGCAGCCAGTGTGTGGTATGGCTTGGTAGACACAACATGATGACATCGTTGCTTGCATCTAGGGTAATACGCCGCTGGACGGGGTATTACGCCGCAGTTAAAAAATGATGAGGCATAATACCCCATATGGCATCTTATGACAAATAAAATGAAAATACATATTTATTATACGTATAACGGAGTGTTCAGCCAAAGAAAAGTAAGGTTATGAATCAATCTTTGGCATACTTCTATTAAAATTAACGAAAACTACTTAGAACTTTCTTCACGATTATGTATACCTTAACATAAGAAAACATTTTACACGGTGCTTACCTTTATATTGATGTTTTTCACTAAAAAACTGATATATCGTTTTGTGAATGGTTTACGCGTGTTTCCTATGTAGCACTAATATGGCTGAACGGACACTGTTGCCAAATGTTGATTTGGAACTAAAATATCAAATTGCGGCGTATTACCTAGCGCGGCATATTCACCCAATTTACTCTACATATAATATAAAATTTTCAGGCGCTGTAGAATCTTTGAAGATTTCTTGAATTTACCAAAAATAATTGAATTTTTTCTTCAGAATTTTGGTACCAATTTGATCAAATATTGTTGATTTTGCGACACTAATCTTTTCTGAGGAATTTGTTTTCTTTTTATGGCTGAGGAATAGAGATTCCGAATGTTTTAGGTTTAGCTTTCAGAATGGTCATCACTGATATGCGATTCAATATGGCTTTATATTATACAACACTTCCGTCACAAGAAGAGTGTCCATATGGCTATTTAACTTTGTTGGTGATTACTATAAAATAGTAACAAAATATATTAATTTTTAACTTCACAGAGAAATAACATTATCTTCCTTCTCGTTAGAATAATCCAACTCTGAAGCCCAGTTAATTTCGATCACTTCGGTATCATTTGGCTCGTTTACTGCTTGTGTACCACATATGGAAGGACTGTCATCATGGCCAGAGCTGGTTGAGTATTGATGAGTTATAAAATCAATATTCTCCCTTCATAAGAGAATTCTCAGTCCCGTGAAGAATTTTCTCGTAGATGGTCCTCGGAAAGCGCCACTTCTTTTGATTTTTTTCCACCTGCTTATTGGTTTTATTGACGCCATTTTACATGTAGGTTCACACACTTGGTAAGTTCGAGAAATACTGAACTGATATGGCGTATACAAATAAAAAACAGTTTCATTTCATAAAAGTGCTTTTCAATATCATTTTGTCTTCAATAACAGTTTATTGTTCTATCACTGCTTTGTTACACCATTCTGGAGCATATTATTCGTACTGTTATAGAGTAGTTATTTATAAATTTTTCATAGAGCATATCGCTTTCTGAAGTTAAAGAGTATCACAGAAAACACCAATACAACAATGTTGTAATCTGTTGATGAATTTTTATAAACTATATTTATGAAACTATCTGCGAAAGAACAGAACAGTACCTGATAATATCACTACAAAGCTACTAGAAATCACTTTGGTTCTCTAAGCTAAAATGTTGTATAACTTGATTTTAATAAACGTTTAAGTATCAGTATCAAGTTCATCCTTTAAGATGTTTTATAATTTCATTCTAAGAACGTTCTCAACAATGATCTAAACAACAATTTGGTCCCGAAGAACAAAATAATCATGTTCGCAATGTTAACCCAACAGATAGTCGAATATAGTACCAATAAACCTGAATTGTTCTGTTACCTTAAAATTACAAAGCCAATTTGTTAGTTGGGTGGGCCCCATTTAATGATGATTGTCTGCTAACCTAATCTTACTTCTGAAGTTGTTTTGAATAAAATAAAATTTGTTTTCCATTCGATATCTATTATTGATATATTTGAAGTGAATGTTTTATACCACATAACATCCAAAGTCCAGATATTCGGTAATGTTGAAGAATATGTATATAAAGGAACATTCCCTGTATATGATAAAAACGAGAGGTGTCTTGAGAGAATCGATTGGAACGAAGTAACTTTTGCCATATATTATGTATTAAATAGCAGGCACAACTCGACGGCGCTTGAAAGTAATGAAATGGAAAAATTAACGAAATTATCAACAGTAGGAATTATGCATTACTTCATGAGCAAATGGAAACTATGATATTTTCAACAGCGAAAAGCTCATTCAAAGTTTAGTGAAACAAAAATAATATTCTTATGTTCAATAAAACATATTTTTTGATAACAATAGTATTAATATGGAAATGTCTAATTGGAAAAATAAATAATTATTCTATCACAATTATCCTAAATGTTTGCATGGATTTTATTAATTAAGTACATGAATTTATTCTTTATATATATATATATATATATATATATATATATATATATATATATATATATATATATATATATATATAGAAAACAGAATTCTTCGTGTTATCGATACACGTTCGTGGCAATAAAATGAAGTGAACTAGGACATTTATTTGTTTGTTTGATTAGTTTCAAATAAATGTCCTAGTTCACTTCATTTTATTGCCACGAACGTGTATCGATAACACGAAGAATTCTGTTTTCTATTCATTTGCTACCTGTAAAAGGGATAAAATTGGAGCGCTTGTTACTTGCGGCGTGTGAATGTTGAATTACATCGAATTGATGTATCAACTTTGCTCTTGCTTAGCGAATATAGTAACCACATTCGGGTGTCAGGACGTACGAGTTCTCGTTGCCGAAATGTTTTCTTCTATCTGTAAGATGTGGTTCATTTGTTTCCGACTGGTGGCGCTGTGTCATATTTATATGCCATATAGTCACTGGAAGGAAAATATAACACCGTTAGAAATATTTGGTTGGTTATCACTTTCGATGGATGGATGATACTGATGAGCCCCAAATAAGGGCGAAATAGACTGTCTATCATTTCCATTGATTGTGATAAACAACTTAATGTTTCTAACATACACCATCCAAGGTATATGGAGGCATTTCGATGTTTCGTGAACTCGTATAACCAGCTCCGCTAGGAGGTTTGTTTGATTAGTTTCAAATAAATGTCCTAGTTCACTTCATTATATATATATATATATATCAGTGGCGGCTCGTGAGGTTTTGGTTTGAGGAGGCTAAAAGAGGTGTTAAAAAATACACCATAGGCGAAAATTTTCAGGATTTCAAAGTCAACCGCCTTAAAATTTAAAGAAAATCAAAGTAAAACAAGCACCCTAAGCTATTAATTTGTTTCCACTTTCGAGTGTCTAATACTTTGAGACCTACAACTCCTATTTACAATATTCACAAAAACTCTTCTCAGCCAATTAATCAATTCATCTATTCATCAAATTTTTTTTTCTTTCACAAAATAGGTACCTACCTACCTACTTAACAATTTGTTAACAGCTGGTGAGAGCAAATAAAAAGTTATTATATATTTTTGAAGATTTGCGGGGTTCTGCGATCTTTAACGTTAGCAAAATGATCTATAATAATCCTCATAAAATTTTTTGTCTTTCGCCAAATGTTTTACCAATTCCTTTTCAATAGACAACAAACTAATATTTTTCAAACGATCCTGGCTCATTGAATTTCGTAAATAAGTTTTAATTCTCTTAAGAGTGGAAAACGAGCGCTCTACGGAAGCCGATGTCACCGGTATAGAAACAATTAGACATAAAAGTTAACTTGGGGTAAATCTTGATTCAAATCATTATCAAATAGGTATTTAATAGTCCTCACATGATCTTCATTTTGCCCCATAATTTCATTGTCATTATAAACAACACACAGTTCATTTCATGGCCACCTTATCAAAAAAAGTGTATTTTTGACATAAATTTTCCAAAAGGTTATCTGGAAAATTAGCCGAAAATCCGGTTAACAAATTTTTATTGAGTAAGTCGAAGAAATGCAGTTCTTTCAAACCTGAGAACCTTATTTCTATTTGACCCCTAATAGTATCCAAAATTTCATAAAATATTTGCTTATAGTGAAGCTCCATATCTGCGTAACTGAATTTCTTTCGTTTTTGGCTAAATGGAGTCGTATCATCAGTAGTTTGAAATACAGAAAATAGTTTTTTAAAATAAACTTCTGCACGAAATTTTGAAATTTTTTCCAAAAGAAACTTGAGCCGATTTCGTGAGTAAATTACATGTGACTGTAAGATTTGAAAAACTATTTCTGTTTGTTCAAAAATTAATATAAAGATGTTTAAAAAATATATAAATTCCTTATCTTGTAAGTAAGATATTAATCCGCGTGCTGTATTTAAAGTTACTTTATCGGTGAAAAATTCCTCACTTTCAACTAGGTATAGAATTAAATCCTCAAATCCTAAGCGGCCCCAAACAGAGACATTTTCACTAGTAAAAAGTAAACACTGCCAACAAAATAATTTATTTTTAACCTGTGATCCGGTTAGGCAAGGATGTCTCTCATAATTCCTTGTATTAAAACCGCGGTTTTTTTGTCTGTTACGCAGCACCAAATTGTTTAATTCAGGGGTAGGTCGCAATGTTTTTATCAAAACTTTATCCTCATAACTTAGTGCACTAAAGTTATGGGATAACAAATATTCCACTAAGTCACCATTGAAATTTTTGAAATTACCTTTAGTAACCAAACTCATTTTAAAACAATACGCGAGCAATATAAGTAAACACGCTGCCATTAGTATCACACTACGATTCAGCTTTTCAACGAATTCACTCGATGTCACGCGAAATTCTATAGTTGTGATTGGTCGATATTGTATTAGACTGGGTTCCTATCCGTGTTGCCATTTACATGTGTTTTGCTTTTCTATTGCAATGAAGTATTCATTCGGAGTATTTGCACAGTTGTTTGCTTTTCCATGGCAGGCATAATGAACTTTGAGAATATACCTTTCTAAGCCTTCCGCAGGTTTGCCACAAATCTTGAAATGAATGAAATGCAGTAAGCACCAAATGTAAATACCTTCTATCTTAATTAATAAATTATATTATATAATGTAGGTTGCAAGGAAGGTAGGTGCTTAAAATAATGTGATTTTGATTAATATGAATATGCTGAATGCTGCCTATTCAATATAATATATATATATATATATATATATATATATATATATATATATATATATATATATATATATATATATATTAGTGATACACGGAATATTATTGAGGAAGCTTAGCCTCCTTAGCCTCCTTTGACAAGCCGCCCCTGATTATATATATATATATATATATATATATATATATATATATATGAATATATATATATATATATATATATATATATATATATATATATATATATGAATATATATATATATATATACATCGTTTTTGATTCACATATTGAATTTATCCTTTTATAAAACGAAACAAGTTACCCGCGTTTAAAGGACAGCCTTTCAAAACACTCACCAATGCACATAGGTAGACGAATACAACTGGCCTTGGGAGTGTAACGCTTACATTACGTTTTATCAATTTTAGGCCAACCTTGGCGGATCGCGGTCCGCATCCTGACCGCCGACCCATTTTGTGCGGACCGCGAGAACATAGCAACTTGTACTACAGAGTATGTAATTTAATAAAAATGTATCCCCCGCTTAGGTATAAGGACGCTGCAAAGACCACGTGTTGTGCGGACCGCGATGGTCATTTTATTTTTTAAAACCAACCCCGAGCGAAACTAATTGGTGAGCAGCCCTGGCCTATAGTGTATGGAGTGTGTAGCATGCTATGAGGAAATTTCTTCCAAAAATGTTGCTAATAATTAGTTTAGGCTAACTAAGGTGAATCTGAATTTGAAAAGTGCAGGAGATGAATGATTTCTTTATATTCAACTTCAATAATTTTTCAAGACAATATGTCAGATAAACGTAGCCATAATTGATGTCTTGTGGTATTGGGTTATACTAACCTAAAATAAATTCTCATAATGATTGGGTACCTACTTTTTTCAATCCAAAATTAGTCTTGAGAAAAAAAGAAGATCTGAACTCAAATTAAGTCGTTTTATTATGTCTTTTCTTCCAAAAATTAAACAAAACAACCGAATTTCACTAACCTTACCTCCCAATTCAAGAAAGTATCGACTTTGATTTTCAAAGAGAGAATCATTCTCAAGATCAACTATTTCATATATTTTCTACATATCCAATACCAGAGGTGATGAGATCCGTTGAAGATAGGTCAACAAAATAATGTATAATTGAGCGACAAAATCGTCTTGTTAAGTTTTAAGAGTTTGTCACTTTCCTGAATATTTACTGTGCATTTTTCTGGTTTCACCTTTTTCTGACTCAATTTTTTCTATTTCATACCAAAATCAGCGACTAACAAAAAATACGAAAATTTACATTTTTCACTTTCAAACATGTAACTATTTGTCTTGTTGCATTTATTACAATAATCGATTATTAAAAACTCAATTTTACAATTTGCAATTAAAAACAAAATCATTTTGCTACTCAATATTTCTAAAATTATTTAAAATAATTTGACTTAAAATCGAAAAATTACTGAAATTCAATAAATCATAATATAATTATTTTCAGTTCATTTTCATGCATTTTGTTAATTAGAGTTCAATATGGGATAATTTCGTAGCAAATATTAATGACAACTAATAAAGATTCATCACGATACGTGATGAAGAACATAAAGCTTCTTTAACTTTATTTGTGTCGTTTACTCCTATTCAAATCCGTTCAACGTCTTCGGTCTCATTCAAATCACCTACGTCCTACTAAACCGCTGAAGTTCGAGGCATTACATCGCCATCCGTCGGAGAGACGGAATCAGGCCTTATCAATGTAAAAATAAAGGATTTTTTTTAAACAACTCTTCAGCTGATAATTTTTAATAATTAAGTACTAGTACTAGATATATATAATATGGATGCATAATAGTAAATAACATAAACCATTTAGCTATTTTTCTTTGAAAAGTTGATTTAAAGTTTCGTTGATGATCAATATAATTAATATTACTTTTATTTAGTGAGTAATTGAATTAACCATAATATTCATGTAATTCATTCAATTGCTTCCAAACGATTTTGTGATCTTATTAATGAAAATTTAATTGTGCAATTGATTGAGTTAAGGATAGTACTGGTAAAGTCAGGTGAGTACCTACCAGTGTTCTATATATATATATATATATATATATATATATATATATATATATATATATATATATATATATATATATATATATATATATATATATATATATTTATTTATTTATTTATTTATTTATATATATTCATATATATACATTGTATATTGTATGATAATCAGGATGCAGAAGGAATAAATAAAGTAAACAAATTTATTTAATATTTTTAATTTTTGTTGATATAAAAAAGAAGAGATTTCAACATCAACTTTTCTGATAAAAACTCAGAGACAATTTTGCAATTTCTTATGAATTAATTTGATATAAGAATAACCAGTGATCCTCTAAAATCTACAACAAGATCAATTATCACTATCTATGCCATTTTTGCCAGACACATATGTGTCATACTTTAGTTACCCCAAATCAAATAAAATTTAATTCATGAAAAATTATATATTGTAATTTTATGGCCATTCCTTCATTAACTTATTAATTTTTTCGAAACTCAATTGCTATTGAAAGTTATTTATTTATTTAATTGTACATGCTATTTAATATCTGATAAATAGGGAGAGATACTTCGTTCCCATTGGTTGTCCAATGATACCTCTCGTTTTTTTTTTAGTATATCTTAATCCTGATCGATCAGTTGATTCTAATTCGTTATTGAATGAAATATTAATGGACTTTTTAAAAATTAGAATTCCACATTTTTTTATATATTATTTTTGTATATAATTAACGGGAGCCTTTCGGACATCGCCAGTAATAGACCTTTGCGCCGAAGCGAGTGAGCCACCCCTGGAATATAGAAGACTGTACCTAAGCCTCGCTTATGCAACTAAAATCAAATCTAATCCTCTAAACCCCACATACCAAAGTTGTTTCACTGAAAAGTTTCCTAACCTTTTTCTTGACAATGCACATTTCTCGAAACCATTTTATGGAAGAATCAGAAAGCAGCAACAAGAACTGAGCTACACTATCCCAGAATGTCTAATAACTCAATATATCTCTACGCCTCCATGGCAAATAAAAGAACTGAAATTCATTACATCATTGACTCGCTTTGATAAACAATCAACAAGCTCCCATCTAATCAGAGTAGCCCTACAAAACCTGTTAAATCCATATCAAGACTACTGTCAAATCTTCACCGACGGCTCGAAACTCACCGAAGGAGTCGGCTCAGCGGTGGTGACCCCTACTTGTAGACTTATGTTCAAACTTCCATCCGAATCTTCAATATTCACTGCAGAAATATATGCAATATACCAAGCCATCATTTTCGTTAACTCTTCTATCTCTTTAAATTTCACAATTCTTACTGATTCACTCAGCTCCATAAAAGCCATACAGCGGATACATACCAGCAATCCCTTAATCTCTAAACTAAAAGAAGAACTCAGCTTAGCCCATCAATATGGAAAGGACATCGTATTCATCTGGATCCCATCCCACATTGGATTGCCAGGAAACGAAGAAGCAGACCAACTCGCCAAAGAAGCTGTAACCAGTGAAAGTGTACAATCTGTTCAGGTAATAGTGAGTAATGATGCCAAATGTATCATCAAATCAAAAGTGCTCAGTGCCTGGAAAAATAAATGGCAATCTTGTTCAAGTAAGCTGAAGAAAGTGAGAAATGACGTGAAACCCTGGTCGAACCTCCCCAAAAACAGAAAAGATCAAGTACTACTAACTAGATTGCGACTAGGTCACACAAATCTGACTCACTCCTACTTGTTTAGTCGCCCAATAACCGAACCAAAATGCAACCGGTGCAACACGAAGCTAACAGTAGAACATATACTCGTCAATTGCCCTCACTACGCGATACACCGAAAAGCAGCAAACCTTCCAACTGGCTCGATAGCGGACAGCCTAGGACCCAAGTGCAATATAAACTCAGTGAAAGCTTTCTTAAACTCTATTAATCTCCTCGAACTCATATAGCCAAAATGTAAAAATTTTCTAAAGACATCAAATTGTATACTATATTAAAGTTCGCTAATAACCTCTGTGGTTGATGCGATGAAATTTAAAAAAAAAAAAAAAAAAAAAATGTAAGTGGTCATTGAATATTATATGTACTAAATACTATATATAATTATGAAACATTTTAAAAAGCTCTTGAATGTATGGGATTAATCCTTTACGAACTTAGCAAATATACAAAGCTACACCAACTAATTTCAAAGTTGCACAAAGTTAAGTAACTACCTAAAGCGAGACCAAAAGTTAGTCTGTAAAAATTTACAACGGACGGTATTGCGAATATTGTGATAGCAAGAGTAGTAGGCAAATTATTGTGAATATGGAAATGAATGTGACAAATTTATACGTGAATAATGAGATGAAGTTCTTTCTGATGTTGAACAGTAAAGAATATACAAAAAATTCTATCATTTACACCTCAACAGAGCAGAAAAATCTCACAAGTATAATTTAATTATCAACTCATATCAAATAGGAAAATGAAGCCATTATCTTCTCAAGTTACTGAAAAGAAGTTCTACTATATAGGAAAACTTACCAGGAGTCTACCCGATTTGAAATTAACAAGGAATCCCTTTATTTGAGAAACTGATGAAAAATTCCTTTATCAGTTACTGAAGAGGAAGTTTTCTAACCAGTTAAAAATAAGGAAAATACTTGACTCGTTGACAGATGAGAAATATAAAATATGTAAAAATACAGCTGAAAGGGAAGATACATCACAATTTAGTTAGATTTATATAACTCTTATATGCCTAATGAAACAATATTAATAAAAATTTTACCGTTTAATTATGAATATAACCTCATCAATTTACAAGAAGTATATCTTCATTTTATTATGGGGACTGGTGCTACAAATTCATAGAATAAAGAGCAGCACAGAACACATTTCGACATAAAATCATTTTCAGATCATATATATCAGTAAATATCTAGGACTTTCAGGAAATACAATATTGAGATTTTATCAGCGATATTCATGGAAATGGAATATATGCAAACATATATTCTCCTCAAAACTCATTTGGACTTCCATAAATTACCAACTTGTCCTGCGGGACTTCTAGGATCTGCCATGGAATACACAATATTGGTAGGAAATTTCTTATGACGTGCCACACATGATGATCCAATATTTTTCTAAGGCAAAAGAGTCATTCAAACCGTGAATTTTTCCATATTATTATTATTAATTATTATTAATATTTATTCAAAGAAATAAGAAATACTACAATACATGAGTAATACAATAATTACCTATAATTTACAAAACATGAATATATGTTACATGTCCATAACCTGAATAAGAAGATTAAAAGACATCCCAAGTGATCGAGATGCAAGGTAACCACCTTGTTTGAGGATTGATACCACAGTCCTTTCACATCAAAAAATCGTCAAACAGTTCATCATGTCAAAGGGGTCAACAAGTTCTCAGTTGATCGTTCTAAGTAAGGGTTAGTTTATAAGTATATGATAAAACTATCCATATTCAAAATTTTTCTCACAAACTGTCTGGAGAGACCAAGTATCCAGGACTTTAATAATTTTTTATAACGATTTTTGCTGCTACTGAATTTTATATGAACTGGAAGGACGTTATATACTCTTGGTGCCAAAAAGGTATGTGATTTCTGAAAGATCGTCTTGTTGGCCTTCGGTGTAAAGATCAATTGACCCCTCAGCCTCGTTTGATGACCATGATCATTAAAACTCACACCGTGAAGATTTCTTCGCTGATGTATTGCAAGAACCACAAAGAAAAGCTGTCTGAGATCCATTATTCCGGATCGCTGGAAGAGTTCGTCAGATGGAAATCTCGATGTTTTGCTGTATATAATTTTTAGAATCCGTTTTTGGGACACCTCCAATTTTTTCAAATGATTATCCGCGACACCACCCCATCCCAACAGGCCATAAATTAAAATTGGTTGAACCAGCATTAAGTATATTGTCCTTAGGAGTTTCTCGTCACAATAAGTCCTCAGGTCTCTATATTTTGGAATCAACATTCGAAGCTTCTTCGCAACATGATCTATTTGTAGGTTCCATCTCAAATGTCTGTCGAAAACAACTCTTAAATACTTTATGGACATCCGAATATATCACAAAATCGTCTTCTATCTCAATTGAATCGTATGTCGGCATATTTACAGAATTACAAGAAAATGGCAGAAATTTTGTTTTTCTTCTATTCAAAGTGAGTAGTCGGAGATCCAAGAAATCGGCAATCATTCCAAAATCCTCTCGAACCAGTTCTCTCAATCGATGCCAAGAATCGGACTCGTAAAAAACTGCTGTGTCATCAGCATAGGATACCAAATCTCCAACAATAGGAAGAGAAAAAATTGCATTAATATAAATGATAAACATAATTGGTCCGAGAATAGTACCCTGAGGAACACCGCACTGCACAGACAGGAAATCACTGAAAGAATTTTGTATTTTGACACAATGTTTTCTGTCCATAAGGTAACTTGTGAACCACTTCAAAGTATGCCCTGCAAATCCGTAATCCCCCATTATTTGTATAAGCTCACGATGGTCGACTGTATCAAATGCCTTCGCTAAATCTATGAAGATACATAAACAAGGTTTAGAATTGTCCAAGGATGAATAGATCTTAGATGTTAGATAGGCTATGGCATCCTGAGTTGATCGTCCTGTGCGAAAACCGAACTGACCGTCGTACAAAACTTTACATTTCTCAAGGAATTTGTATATTCTACAGTGGACAATTCGTTCGAAAATCTTTGATATATTCGATGTTAGTGAAATTGGACGGTAATTATTCATATCGTTTTTGTCTCCGCACTTGAACAATGGTACAATGATTGATGTCTTCAGAGAAGAAGGAAAGGTACCTGTAGACATTGACATATTTATTATGAAAACGAGAGGAGTTGCAATGTTTGATGATATATTCTTGAGAGTTGTGGTTGTAATGCCGTCAATTCCAGGTGCTTTATTCGCTTTTAGTGATCGAATAGCTTCAGTCACTTCAGGCGAGTTGGTGCAGTCAAATATACAATTAAAAGGATTCTTTGTACGCAATACATCAAATCCATTCTCTTTTCGCTTAATTTTCTTTGCCAAAGTAGGTCCTACGTTTGCAAAAAATCGATTGAAAGCCTCAGCAATTTCGAAGTCATCTGTTACGGTACGATTTTCGTGAAAAATGGAGTTAACTCCAGTTGGTGTAGAGGATTTACCGTTCAATGCTTGCCAAAGTCTTCTAGAATCGTTTTTGTTTTCTTCAATCAAATTTTTGTGATAATTTATTTTAGCTGTTTTAATTATCTTGTCCAGATTGTTTTTGTAAGATCTATACCTTCGGCAAAGTGATTGATCAGAAAAATTATGTGCCCTCATCTGCTTGAAAAGGGAATTTTTTACATTTACTGCTTTAATTATGCCTTTTGTGATCCACTCTTTACGTTTAACATTATTCCTATGTTGTCTTACTTGCTTTGTATTTTTCGAAATATAGTTTTTTAATATATTTATGAATTCATCAGTAGCATTATCCACATCCCCGGCCTCATATACTCCAGACCAATGCAAACCAGCCAAGTCACTATTAAGTTTATTATAGTCAATATATTTTATTACTTTCTCAATTTTAGGTCTTTTTACATTATTCGATCGGGGTATATTTAGCCATAAAATTACTGGATAATGGTCTGTTATATCAACATTCAACACGACAGACAGGATATTCTCATTCACTATATTGCACAATTGTTCCTCAGCCTTGAACGAAATTCACCGGGAACACTTCATCATGTAGTTTTTTGTAGGTATTGTTTGATCAATCATAGCATAGTACAGACGGAAATTGGTGCACTTGGATATACGATCACTTGGATCGGCCCAAAAACCTACTTTCATCTGTACTTTTGAGTAAAACATTGTGCATTTTGTCATAACATAACCCAGAGACTTTGAACTCCGCTCTACTGATTCCTCGTATGCTCTACATTTTCTCTGGAAGTTATGGTCATTTTGGTAGAATATCGCCCATATATAGAATGATTTTTTGGGGTAGAGATAAATAGCATAAGAGGTCAGTCACTTCCTTAAAAATGTCAAGAGGCATTCAACTGCAAATATATATTGAGGGATGTGTAACATGAACAATAACTTAATGAGTGCCTATGATTTAATACTGAGAACGATGTCATACGGATTTTACGGTCATTCATAACTAGACCAGTTAGAGCTTAACATAAAGAAAAAAGGTAAAATAAGAGAACAAGTTCTGACTTAGAAGCCTATATTTCATACTTAAAATTTCTTTCAATTTTAATATTCCTTTGATCAAGTTCCCTCAGATTCTGCATAATTGAGGGGTTACCATCCGTTCGGATATCCCCGGATTTGTCCTAGTTTAGAGGACGTCCGAGGGTCGTCCGGACGGGGCTTTCAAAATATGTTCAGGTAAAACCCGGACAAATTTTGTGTCCGGGGAATCCCGATTGATTTAAAGATGAACAATATATTAAAACAAATCATAGTTAAAAATTAATTTAACCATCAAATCAAAAAATGATTGCCGATCCCGACTTCGTAGAAATTTTAGATCTCGAATTCGTTAAAATTTTAGAACACGAAATATTTTAAAGATCGTAAAATAAAATATTACTGTAAAGAATGTAATAATTTCTTATGTTAAGAGCACGTAGCGATTTTTTTGTTCCGAATGTAGTGAGCAAAAGTAGTAGATATTTCATATGAACTTTTTTATTCCTGTTGTTGAATTAGTTGTCTTATTTTAGTTGATAAAGTTTATATGACCTCTTGTTTAAAGAATTCTAACATCGACATTGTTTGTTCAGGCATTTTTTCGATCATTTTTTCATTGTTCTTGATACTAATGTTGAAAAAAGAATAAATTTTAATTTGAATTATTAAAAATATAAAAAATGAGAAAATTGGCTTTCTTATTATTTAAGTTAAAGAAAACTCTTCAGTACCAAAAAATAAAACATACATGAAACTAAAAAAAAGAAATTTTTATAAAAAAAATATATTGAGTAAGGATCTGAGAGACCCAACCCGTCTAATGTCGCAACTTTTTCTCACCCGTGTACTGGAAGGTTAATTTATAGTTAATAAATAATTTTGACTTTTTGTTACCTAACCTATCTAACCGAACTAGATCACTCATCTATTTAATCTATTTTGATCTACCAAAAATTATCATCATAAGTTGTTTTTTATTTGATGATGCCAAGAAAAAAGAGTTTTTCTGGTTATTTTTGTTACCAGATTAGCTCAAAAAGAGAAAACTGTAAACTGTGTTATACCTATTAGTAGGTAGATATTTTATTTGTTTTTTGTTGTTTGTTTATATCGCAAACAAGCGGTTTAAAGTTTAAATAAATTAAAATATAAACTATGTTTTATATTATTCGAAAAAACTATAGTCCCGGTGTCCGAGAAAGAACTAAATTTCACCCAAATGTCCGAGGTTTTTAAATTTTTTGTCAGGCGTCAGCAATTTAGGTGATAGCAACCCTATGCCTAAAGCATCTTTTTTCAAATGGATGTATTCTTAAATTTTTCATGTTCTATTTGTTCGCTTAGTGTTGTATCGATAGAACAGGATTCGTATGATGTTTCCTTATGTACTGACAAAATATATTAATATTTCTAAATTATGCGTATGATTAATGCAAGTAAATTCATAGAGTTCTAAGTTGAATAGAATAATGAGGAATAAACTTGTTGAGCGAACTCAATAGTAGATCTCAAGTTTGCTTAGGTAAAATCTTTTACTAGGGGATTTTGCCACATTTTTTGAGCACTAATAATGCTCTTGTGAAAACATACTTTAATTTATCAATAATAAGTGTTTAATTTATTTTTATTGAGAAAAAAGTTACAAACTATTACAATATATCGAAGGGTTATAGCTCAAAAGTTACATGCCCATTTTTGGTGAAAGTCTCTATTTGCATTGTCTGAAGTGATAACAACCTGCTAAATTGAAGAAAACTGACATAAGATAAAAGTATTCTTGCAATGTAGCGGTTTATTATATATTGTAGGACATACAACGTTTTAGTATTAGAAAGGAATGGATCTAAATTATATTTTGTGACTTGTACTTGAGTTTCACCAAAATTGGACTTGTAACATTTGTGCTTTAACCCATCGATATACATCATGTATAACTCTATTGTATTGGATTAGAATTATCACAATCATGTTGTGAATATATGATATCTGTTTTAAAACCCAACTGTTCAAGAAGATGGTTGTGAACTATGTCAGAAACCTAGACGGGAATTATTGGTCCTTACGATCGTTGGGCCTATAGTAATTACATGTCAATATTTCCGTTTCCAGTTGCAGTATAAAAAAAGAAAGGATGAATCACCTATCTGCAAAATATTGATGTAATCATCTTCGAAATAAAAATATAATTTCTCCACGATCATCACAGAATTCGTCAATTCTGATATCAAATTTGATTACAGAATGCTGGAATTCTCTCTCTTGAGATTAAAGAAATATTCTGCAACACCTCTGCCCCCATGCAATTTAAATGTATTTGCTTTCTCTCCCTTGTGAGAAAATAATATTCTCACACTGGCTAGCAATAATGACATTAGCCTTGACGCAGTCGATTGTCATCGTAGTGGCAAATTTGAGTAAGTGTCAAAATTATTGCTGTCACGTTTTCATTCGAAAATATAATAAGAATTATGAATTTATGCAGTGATTCAGAATTATAGTGTGAAAATACACCACCACACTGGTCATTGTTATCGGAGGACGTCGGCTACTGTGTTAGTGGACACAGGCGCAGATATGGAAACACTAAAAACGCATGGGAGGTGGAAGTCTTCTCAAGTGCCAGAAGGACACATAGAAAATTCGGTGCAAAATCGAATAAATAAAGCAAATAAGTTAGTCTCATCAATTACTGGATCTAATACACCGCTAATCATGCCTTCCACTTCAAATTATGTGACTGTTAGTTCATCTTCTACAAACCACGCAATTGTTGAAAATTCTTCCAATAATGCACCAGTTTTCATTTCGAGAACTGTACAAATATAACAATTAATACGAAGTAGAATGTTTCTCGAATTATTGAGTGTTTACCTAATATAATTGTGATTGAGTTCTGTAATATAAATTATCTTTTGTTCGTTTTCATATAAAAATATATATTTGAAATTTTCGATCGTGGAAAAAGTATAGTCTGCTACTCGGTTAGAATGAAAATTCGTGATGCTCGTGGTTCCTCATGCTTGACTTCGGCTCGCACTCGGAACTTTTCCACTCGCATCGAATTTTCATTCTAACCTTGTTACAGAATATACTATTCAGCAAGAAATTTTTTCTGCATGAAATTTTATTAGCATGAAATTTTTTCTGCATGGATATTTTTCAGCCTCAGATTTTTTCAGCATTAAACTTTTTCAGTATGAAACGTTTTCAGGATACCTTTCATCAATATGTCACTCTGCTATATTTGAAAAACTATTTAAATTTGTATTTTTCCCAAATTGCGTCGTACCTGGACCCATTTTCAACTAACAATAATTATCAAAAGATGAAATATGTGTTATATATTATCTGACTACTGATTTCTGCCACTTATTCCTTTTCTTGTATTAATATTCCTCAAATTTTCTTATCGCTTACCTAGTACAAGAGAGGTAAAAAATGATCTGATAATGAAAATAGAAAAAGGTGCACATAAACAAAGTGATGGTATAAAAAATATACATATGTATATACATTCGAAGTCGCATCCCTTGGGCAACGTCGAAACGTCCAGTATACCTAGGCGAAGAATGCCGCCGATGGTGAGGACTGATATGGCGCCATCACTGCCGCGTTTCTTTTTGACCGGGCTCTTCTTGTTACCAACTTGTTGGTTTTGTCGGACAAAAGGTTTACATATCAGATACCGATCTGAATGTGGTTCACCGGCCCATTCCCATTATTTCTTATAGCTTTATTTTCATTTTAAGACGACTACAAATTCAACAAATTTTAACTCAAAAACAATATACCGTCGTTGTGCGTTCCTGTCAAATTTGAGAAGTTGAAGAATTTTGATTGCGCTGAGTTGAAAATATAAATAGAAACATGATAAGTCATGTGCATTTTGAAAACTTTAGGTAACCATATTTTGCCTGTAGAATACATTTTAGTAGAACGAATAATATTTAGTACCAGTAATATTCTGCCAAATCTACTTTGTAAGGTAAAATCAAAAATAAAATACATATATTCACTAACCATATTCGAAGACATAATTGACATTTAAAATTTTGGTTGATATTAAATAACATTGTATCAAAATCAGATTATACATGGGTTGTACATATAAACAAAGAATAAATACAAATTAAAGATGAATGTAGTTAAGGAATACAAACTACAATATAAACACAGAAGTGGAATTAGTCAGTCTTCAAGTATAGTTATATGTTACTGGCAGCATAAGAAATCTGGCATTGTATACAGTGCCTAGATATTCCACAATATATACCATTCCAATCTTTATATATAAGATTCCAGTGTGCGTATGTTCATAATTCTTCTCCTCCTAAACGGCTTGACGATGTTGATGAAATTTTTTTTTAATTATGGGATCACCTGAATGACTCTTAACTATAGTAAGATCCGATAGATGGCACTGTTGTCCAGATTGAAGAATTAATTTTATAACTTCCTGACCAATTATTTATGTTTTGGATTTTTCACCTAAAGAAAACACATAATCCGAAATTTTCAGCCCCCAGCACCTCTCAATAATATTTTACTCAATAATTTTTTTGCAGAAAAAATATTTCGCTAGCGGGTCTATGACAGGGCTATGTCTACCTATCAGGTCCGCTAGTATATATATATATATATATATATATATATATATATATATATATATATATATATATATATATATATATATATATATATATATATAATATATATATATATATATATATATATATATAATATAAATATTATATATATATATATATATATATATATATATATATATATAATATATATATATATATATATAATATATATATATATATATATATATATATATATATATATATATATATATATATATATATATATATATATATATATATATAAATATATATATATATAATATATAATATAAATATATATATATATATATATATATATATATATATATATATATATATATATATAAATATATATATATGTGTATATATATATATATGAAATAAAGCGAATACAATTTCACTAAGCATTCTTTAAAATGTCTACCTCGTTGTATGCAAAGTATGTAATACTGCCATGCTACAACCTGCTTGTATCCAAGTTTTCCATCGTCAAGGTAAGGTAAGGTTAGATTATATTAGGTTAGGTAAAGTTAGGAAAGGTGCAAAGTATCATAAGTCTCTTCCATGCTATACCAAGAAGCTTCTAATTTTTGAGTATTATAAATAACATTCTGAAATATTTTGTCATGAAATGAATAAATTTTCATTCATAAATAACTTTATCTACTTTCACTTAGTAATATGAATTTTCCAGTTCTTTAAATCGTTTTGTAAGGGCACCTATTACAGAACTAGTGCTGTAATAGATGCCTTTACAGCACTAGTGCTGTAATGAAAAAAAAACCGGTTTTATGAAAATTTTGCTGTTAAATAAAACCACACTTTTTAGAAGAATGATTTATTTATTACTAACAATTATTAATTAACAATTAATAATTAACGCTTCGTTTGCCGCTGCTTCTATATCAGAGGGTAAACTTCCATCAGAATCGCTCATTTTGAAAAGCGCCGTTTATATTTTTGGATTTGTTTGATAAAGTTTCGACAGTAACCATGCGAAAGGTAACATAAAAACTTGATTAGTAAACTTAATAGCAGGTTCATTTTTATTTTTAAGAATGCCTTTCCCAAATATTTTTATTCATAGATGAAAGTAGATAAAATGTTGTACAATATTCTTGTTGTAAATTCATATAACTACACTGGATGTTTTATCGGCTGACACCTCGTTTGACAACTTTAACATCTCATGTTGTAATATGAATCTTTACAACACTAATATTGTAAATATTGCATCTATTTTATGTTATACCGGTAACATGAAGGTAAACCCTAGAGGGTTAAGATAAGAGGAGTTATACCCACTAACTATTGTGTTTCTTGAAACCCTCATCTGGATTCTTGAATTGTTCTAGTTACTATCATATTATATGTGAGTTTTAATTCCTCCTGAACAATAATTTTTTTACTACATGATAATAATAATAATAATTTTATTGATCCATTCAGACATCGACAAAAATGTATTGGACAAGTCAAGTTGTATATAGGACATACAAATTTGTATATAGTACACACACAAAACAAAAATAACACTACACTCAAACCATCAAACAAATTGATTCACGTTATAGTCAGACATGAACTCCTCATTACTATAGTAGCCCCTGGAAGAAAGTATTGACTTCACTCAGCTCTTGAACCTAATTTTATTAAGGTGTCTTATACTCTCTGGCAAATGGTTGAAGAATTTTATCCCCTGATATGTGGGGGGGGGGGAATCGCTCGAAATTTGTTGTACTATATCGCGGGATATACAAAAGATTACCATTCCTGGTAGGATAATCGTGGTAATGTGAATTCCTCACAAACCTCGGGTAATTTTCCTTGATGAGGATTAGACATTTTAATATGTACAAACATGGAAAAGTCAGAACTTTGTGAAAAATAAAGCATGGCCTACACGATTCCTGCGAAGATAACCCGAACATAGTGCGAATTATTCTCTTCTGTGCTGTGAAAATTCTTCCACTCTTTACAGAATTTCCCCAGAGAACGACATTGTAGGACATATGACTGTATACAAGACTGTAGTATACTGTCAACAAAGACTCAGTTGGCATTGAGAACTTCAGACGTGAAATTGCAAATCTTGATTTATTCAATTTTTTACTGAGGCTATCGATATGATCCGTAAAACGTAAGTTTTCATCTACATGTATACCCAAAAATTTTGTGGTTCGAGTGGATACAATATTTGCTCCATTCATGTCGAATTGGATAGTGTTTGGAGTGTTTCTCGTATTAAAATATATACACTCTGTCTTGGAGATATTTGAAATCAGACAATTTTGCTCACACCATCTATCGAAGCATTCCATAATTTTTTTAGTGGATATAACTAATTCTTCATGATTACGACCTGTAACCACTAGTGAAGTATCATCAGCAAATAGAGCCAATAGTTCAGTATTGATATGTTATGGCATATCATTGACGAATAATAAAAATATTAATGGCCCCAATACTGAACCCTGTGGAATACCCATGTTTAAGGTATGCTTTTCAGAAAAATTGTTTTCCACTTTAACAAGCATTTGTCTATGATGGAGATAATTACACACTCAATCTAAGAATATTCCCCTGAAACCCAAGTTATACATTTTACTTTCAATGAAGTCCAAATTAATGGAGTCGAAAGCGCGGGACAAGTCGAAAAAGAGTCCAGCAACTTGTTTTCCTCTATCCATATTGACGTAAATATTCTCAATTAGGCTGCAAGCTGCCGATTGAGTCGATTTACCAGTTCGAAAGCCGTGCTCGAATTCGGTAAGTATTTCAAATCTAGATAGAAAGTTGCATATTCTATTGTACACTACTTTTTCTATATATTTCGAGAATACACTAAGAATTGAGATCGGCCTATAGTTAGCTATATTCTCAGGATCATTCTTCTTGTAAACAGAAATGATAGTTGCTAATTTCGAAATTGAGGGAAATTTACCGGAAGTTATAGAAAAATTGATCAAATATGCTAGATGCTCAGCTATAGAAGTGCGAACAGATTTCAGGAGTTTGGTTGAGATGTTGTCAATACTAGTACTATTTTTATTCTTCAAATCATTGATGACTGTAATGACTTCCTCAGTTGTTACCGGGTTAAAGAAAAATGTGTTTTCAACCATTGTAGAAACAGTACATGCTTTTGACATTGAATCACCGAATTGAGATTGTAGGCTTTTTTCAGTAATGTCAGCAAAGTAATCTCCAAAAATAATTGCAACATCTGCTGGAGCTGTATATACCTTATTTTCCACGCTAGAAACTTATTCGTCATTATTCAGTCTAATCTTCTAGCCACCTATTAGATGCGAAATAAATGAGAAAAATGACCATCAAATTTGAAATCAATACTGAATAAATAATTTATATATTCTTTGAAACTGAAGATCAGCATAATAATACAAAACTACATTTAATCATTTACATATAAAAATTTTTTTTATTCAGTTCTTTAATTTCAAATGCTAGAAGCTGATTATAAAATAAACTTATAATGATCTGAAATTATGGTACCTAATGAATTTAAAATTAGATTTTAAGTTTGCCAATGTTAGGTACGCTGTGATCATAGAAAAAAGGGAATCTAATAAATTATTCGACTTAGTTGAAGGCGATGAAGAAGCACATTTCTTAGCTGGGATATGAATTATCATTAATTCAATTATTGATTATTGTATTGTTCTAACGACGAATGAAAATTGACACCTACATTATCTAGGAACAGATTCATATGTTCGTTGTTGAACGATTAATTGGCAAAAATTAATTCTTATTAATTATAAATTTTGTTAATGAACTAAAATTATTCCACAATAAATATCTTTTCGTGAAAAGGATGTCGGTTTGGTAGACACTAGAGTATCAGTCTCAAAAAAGAAACAGTAATAGTTTGGAACAGTTCACATGTCGCTCTCGTAGCATTTTCGGTAGCATAAATTATATCCGCAATCAGTTGGTCATAAATAAAAAAATTCGCTTGTATAATTCTTCCTGACACAACATTTTCCCCTGGAAACCAAAACCGATGGGAACGGCTCTAGAACGTCGTCAGCCGACA
>JARQZK010004485.1:77500-85000 GCA_030704885.1 Cynegetis impunctata | reverse complement strand
CTTCCCATACGTCTCAGTCGCCTAGTCGATACCAGTACGTGACCGTGAATCAGTCAACCTTATAACAATAAATCGCGCATAGATCCGCGTGCATGCGTGTTGGCCGACACGAGGTTTAGTCACAGACCATATGGGAGTAAGAAAAAGATCAGAGATCTCAGTGGACGGTTTGTTTACATACTTATATATGATGTCATTCAGAAGGGTTCTGGGCAAACATTTTCGTTTTTAGTTCATATAATACAGTGGTTCTTAACCTTTTCATAATGAGGGACCATTTATTCATTTATTTAATGATCACGTGGAATACAAACAGGTAAAAACCCAAAAACAGTATTCGCCTCTTCGAAACTACATATACATCGATGTTAAAATTTAAAAATAGAAAAGAAATAATGACAATTCAGTTGGATACATAGGTGACAAAAATTTTTATTTATAAGAGAATATTGCTGAGAATTTGCTTCAGATTATTGAGCGACATATTGAAAAGATCCAGGTCTATGCAGAAGTTGTTAAATGAAGCCATCATCCTGAAAATAGGAGCATTGTGTGCACTGTTTGTTCTCCGTAAAGGAGCATAAAATGTATCTCTATTACGTAACCTAATATCAGGGACCCTGAATGAAATTGAGTGCAGAATATTAGGCACACTGAGTAAACCACTGACAATTTTGTATAATAAAATAATATCCGTCATTTCTCGGCGCTTCTCCAGTTCCATTATGCCAAATTTCTTTCGAATATGTGAGTACTCATGATTATTGTAGGTAATATTATTTTCCTTCGACCTCTAAATAAAAGCTTACTTTAACGTACACGAAATTGATCATTAATGACCCATTTTAATGTGCAATTTCTCCTATTTTAATGTATGATTGTCATGGGCAACCAAACACAGAAGTATTCAGCACGGAATAGTTGAATTATTCTGTGTCTGTTCTGTTATTCCACAGAGAAAAGGAATTCATAACTCAAATCGAAAAATTTAACTCTATACAAAATAAAGTAGAAACTGCGGAAAAAATTTTATGCAATAATCGTTCGAAAGTAAATAACACTTCAGCTTCCACCAGTTCCACATATTCCTTATCGGATATTGTAGGTAATGTTAACTATTCAGAATGTCACATGTCTAATATTCCATCTATGAAATTCTCAAATTGTTCCATCGGGAGCATAAATATAAATATATCGAAATGAACATAGAAATTTATATTGTATCAAGTGTATTTGTCATGCAAAATAAAAATTTATTTCAATCAAGAATTTATACTCAATTCATGATGAGGTCGACGGAAAAATCTTGTAATAAACTCGTTTATTAATGTAGCGATTAATGGTCTCGGACTATTAACGCGCGAGCGGAGCGAGCGCGTTAAAATATCTCAACCATTAATCGCTGTCATTAATAAACTAGTTTATTAAATAACTATTTTGAAGGCCAGAAATCTGAGGAATTTATTCTGTACTCTCTCAATTCTCTTTTTAACAAAGTTTCTGTCTTGTCACGGACCACACATTTTTTTAACGTAACATTACTTTCAAAAAGTCAATAATTATATAACTACATTAAATCTAAATAAACAAACGGTTGTTTTATTTATGAATATAAATGAAACACTGATAATATTTCATTTATTGTGTTGCATTTCGATCACTTCTTTTTCAATTTAATCAAGGACCTCAAAAACTCTGACAATGAAAGGATTGCGAACCAGTTTCTGGATACTCTCTGTCCTAGCAGTCCGAAAAATAACGACTGAATTCACTTTTCGAATTTTTTAAATGGAGTATCATGTTTGTAATTCTTCTTTTTCCTTGGCATTGTGTTCCCCAATTATGTGATTCAAATTATCAAACGCAGAAAAATTGTCATCTTGTTGGTCCATAAAGTCGATTTCAGCTATAAATGCATTGATTTTACCTTCATATGCAAATATATTGTCGACGCCGTGAAACGTTAAATATCCTGACTTTATAACTTTCCGAATAATATTTCTGAAAAACATACGAATTCATTTGAAAGTGTAAGATACCCATAGTCTGCTTATGATCCCACTCGGTCGAAACAGTAAATCAAATAAATAAATAAAGAAATCTTAGTTCAAATTTTAACTCGCAGAACTGGTTCAGCAATTCTTTGTTTTCCTTAAGAGCTACAAATATTTTCACTTCGTCCTCAGTCCTCAGGCGGCACCTTTTTTGAACATTTCTTGCCGAATTAATTATTTCAATGGGAGTGAGAGAAGCAAAACTTCGCATCACTGCCGCTTCCAATTCCTGTCTAGAGTTGGTCGGAAGTTTGAAAATGAGATCTTTCAACCTTCCCCAGAGGTAAAAGTCCATAGGCGTTAGGTCCGGTGATCTGGCCGGCCAACGGTTGGGTCCTTGGTTGGCTATCCAATTATTGCCAAAATTTGCAGCCAAAAAATTGCAGACAATTGCAGTGTTATGAGGCGAAGCCCCGTCTTGCTGAAAATATATTTTCCTGAGCTCCATTAGCGGCAATTCGTCAACAAGGGGTTCAATATGTTGCCTTAAAATTTCTAAATACCTCTGAGATGTTAGAGTGCCATTATAAATGACGGGGCCGATAATTCTACCCCTAAAAACACCTGCCCATACACTAAATCCAAATCTTCCTTGACTTCTCTGCTTTACAATAGAAGGAGGTTTTTGTTGTGCCCAAGAATAAGAATTATAGCGGTTGAAAATACCGGCACTGCTGACATAAGCTTCGTCTGTCCAAATACAATTTAATGAAAAATCAAGCACTTGGTTACAATTTTCCAGGAACCAGTGGCAAAAATCCATGCGGCGTTCAAAATCTCCTGGTCTGAGTTCTTGAACTCTTCTGGCCCTGTATGGCTTGAATTTATCTTTTTTCGAAATTCGCCTAACGCTAGTTCTTGGTAGACCTGTTGTAATTTTTAAATTTCGCGATGACGTTTTCGGATTATTTGCAACAGCTCCTAAAACGACTATTTCTTCCAATTCCCTATCCCTAGTTGATGCATATGATTTTGGCCTTTCCTTTTCAAATTGACCACCATCAATTAGGTTGTGTCGCAATCTTGCGAAAATGTCTCTAAAAGGTTGCCTTCTATCTGGATACCTCTCGTAATACAAATTGATTGCTGCATCTGCATTTTCCCCGGTTAGTATAAAACAGACTATCATATCCCATTTTTCATAATTATAATACTTCATTGCAAATATGTTTGAAAAATGAACAAAAACCACGAATTGAAGAGCGTATTTAATACTTATATCAAAATTTGGCAGCTACCAGTGAAAATTTACTTTATGTTTCATCGCCGCGTCGTCCAAAACCTACTTGTTCATAGTGTGCGTTTCAAAGTCTACTTGAAAAAATTTAAAAGCTCTGAATTTCGAAGATGACTCAAGTAAAACGTCAAGTGTGCTACATTCTTGAAATGGTAATTTAAAGTTATATCGTAATATGCAGAAATATATAGGGTGTCTCATTTAAAAAAATGATTTTTAAATCAATAACTGTTGATGTATGATTTGAACAAATAAATTACTTGAACCATTGAATTCTACGTAAAAATGTGCTTCAAGAATGTTTTCACAGAACCAAAGAATTTTTGACAGGAAAAAAGTTTTTTCGAAAATGCACATTTTCGAAAAACATGCTGTAACTCAGAAACGATGATAGATATCGATATGCGGTTTTCACCATTAAGTTTGTCATAAAAATTGAGCCTCAGACACCGCCATCAGTTTTTACTATCTAGTTTAAAATCAGGACTTTCCCTTTAAAAGTGCCCAATTTGGCCCACCCTGTACACCTCCACTAGGTAGCGCTCTCCCTTCTCATAGGCCTGTTTTTATAACTAAACTACTTGCAGCCATTATTCATTACTTTTTACATCTAACAGCCGTTTTTCGGGACATCGATAAAACCGGGGGGACAGCGGTACAAGAGCAAAATACCGGGACTGTCCCGGTCATATGGCAAGCCTATATATATATATATATATATATATATATATATATATATATATATATATATATATATATATATATATATATATATATATATATACATTTCAGAATATATGACAGACATTAAAACTTTTTCGAAAATCCTGGTCTAGGAGGTCAAAAACGGATGAAAAAACTACTGCCGCACCTGACTATTCCTTCGATACACTACAATAGTATGTATTTGTATATACGACTAAAAAGTGGAAGAATGATAACACTCAAGGAATATTCAACTGAAACAAATTATAAGATCCTTGTTCTGTACAGGTTTCGAGAGTTCACTGAGAGATAAAAATAATAATCCAATATTCCAATGTGCAGTAGGTAAAAGGGGGTCTAAAAGCAATTTCAAATATGTATATTTCTAAAATGAAGTATATAATGTAAACTTGATGAAATGATTATTTCATGATCATATTATCCGTGAAGCTGAACAAGTGGTAATGCTGGCGTGTTTTTAATTATTTCGACTATTGCAAGATGCAACTAATTCTAGATTAATATTTTCTGAATATTTGAAGCGTAAATATTCCTTGGTTGTTTCCTAGAATACAAATGAATAAAATATTCCATGACATTTAATTAATATATGGTGATTTGAATTAATTCAGAGAAGATTTTTGGAACTTTATACTTCTCGAATCTAAGATTTATTTTGGACAAAGATTTATCAGTATTCTTTTCCGAAAATTGAATCAATTTTACTGAAATTCATTACTAGAAATAAACATATTACTCGCGCTAGTCCCAAAAATACGTATTCTCAATACCTAATTTACGATAAACAATGAAAAAGTTCATTTCAATTCAGAAAGAGTTGATTGTGAGAATACCTACTGAATAGGCCAGGTATCGAAATGCCTCACACGTGATTTTCATAATTTCCGTTTTATGCTTCCTGCAAGTTTTTTGTTTAATTATATATATATATATATATATATATATATATATATATATATATATAATATATATATATATTATATAATATATATATATATATATATATATATATATATATATATATATATATATATATATGAAAGAAGCAAAGTTATCGGTCATTATATTATATATATACATATATATATATTATATATATACATATATATATATATATATATATATATATATATATATATATATATATATATATATATATATATATATATATTCTTTCTAAATTTAGGGTATTCCGACTAAAAAAGGGGGCGTCTCCAATAACCAGCCAATCTGTACTAAAGGCTCTATATTTCGTCTAATATTGCAGACATCATCAGGAGCTAAGATACTACGACTTTAGCTGGTACCTCCAGAAAAAACAAGGCTCTCTCCACATTGTTTTGTTTGTAATACAATGACATGTTAACTTTGGCGACACAAAAGGTACAATCTATAATAAAAATTGGAAGAAAAAGATTCCCCAACATCTAAGATCTTACTTCAACAGCCATCTTTACCATAATTTTTTTTTTTCGGTAGCTTGATCTCTTACTATATCTTTAAAAACTGGACTAATATTATTGATAATGTGTTCTGAATCAGCCAATAACCTAACGAAAGAAACTTGGTTATTTTTTGGGGGTAAGGTAAACTTAGGACCCAGGCCTAACATTGTGTTAATATCTTTAGGGATATGGACTTTAGAGAGGTTTTTCACCCATGATTCTTTACAACTAAGTTTCTTTATATATGTTAGTCCCAGATTTTTTACTTTTTGTATATTACTAGTTTTTATTTTATTGAACTGCTTATTGTAGGTGCTTGTCTGGCGCAAACTGAAATTGTTATACATGTCCAATGGCAACATGTTTTTTGTTATTTCTATTGACTCGTTAAGACTTTTCTCAAGATGTTTAATTCTAATTTCGTTAGACTTAATTTCTAAGAGAAGAATATTAGATCTTAACCTGTTATTCAGTCTTTCAATGTCCTTGGCAACGTATCTATATATTCATTCGTTTTCGTACTTCAATGCACACTGAAAATCTGCGACACGAATGTTTACTAGTTGCGTTCTGGATACGTTTTCACTACGATTGCAACACGGATTTGTTCACAATTGTTTCCTATCTTCTTTTGAATTTTACCGCTCAAAATGGAAACTGGCGACAAGTAGGAATACTCAATACAAAGATATATATAAAATTTTATCAAATTAAATCCAAAGAAATGCTACTATGATGATATTCAAAAGAAGTAGTAACTTCTAAACTTTATTTTACTTCAAACGATTTTGTTTAAAACTAAAAATTTAATAAAACACTAATTTCAAACCTTGAAATTACTATCACTAGATGAAAATCAGAGAAAGAATAGAAAATAACTAAAAATTCTTTTATTACCTATTGGATATATAGACAATGCACTATATGACGTAAAAAATACACTGAATAATTCATAAAGTAAATTGCAAAATACATAAATCATGAACGTATTGAAAAATACGTGAATGTATATTGAATTAAAAGTTATATTGCTTAACTCTATATTCCAATATCATATATCGCATTTTAAAGACAAATAATAATAAAAACTTCATACGACGGTGAATTAGATATAAAAAATAAATTATAGAATGAGAAGTAGAATATCTAAATAATTCATGTAGGGCTTCAAAATGATCAGACAATCCCTTCTCAGATACTTATATTTGAAACCACAAAAATTATATGCTAATCAAGATAATGGAATTGGATGAAAAATAATGAGATCTGATAGAATTGTGCATAATATTCTAAAATAATAATAGCATAATTATAACCTCTTTAACAAACGATATAAATTAAATCAATTGTTCATCCAGCCACTGCGAAAACAAGCGACTAAATAAACTTCTCCAATATGTATAGTCAAATCAACTAATAATTTACATATAAAATGAATGGCATCAAATTATAGAAATATATTAATATATATATATATATATATATATATATTTATATATATATATATATATATATAAAATATATATATATATATATATATATATATATATATATATATATATATCTATATATATCTATATATATATATATATATATATATATATATATATATATATATATATATATATATATATATATATATATTTGAATTATTGGTATAACAGGTTTATTTAAAACATTACATTTTAAAATTAAAATTCATTGGACGTTTCAATGGAGTTTCCATCTTCATCCGCTAAAATCGGGATAAAATACAATTCAAATGCCTAAATATAAAACATATATACACATACACTAAAATAAAATAAAATAAATTGTATCTCACCAGAATGTTCGTCGGTAGTTGTCACAATACTACTTGACTCTATACATCGGTTAAACTGAGATTCAAGAGTCAAGTAGTATTGTGACAACTACCGACGAACATTCTGGTGAGATACAATTTAATTTTATTTTATTTTAGTGTATGTGTTATATATGTTTTATATTTAGGCATTTGAATTGTATTTTATCCCGATTTTAGCTGATGAAGATGGAA